>JANIJG010001913.1:22400-44570 GCA_024611175.1 Megaceryle torquata | reverse complement strand
TCCCTTCTTCCAATCACTAGGGACTTCACCTGACTGCCATGACTTCTCAAATATTATTGAGAGTGGCTTGGTGACTATATCTGTCAGTTTACTCAGAACTCTGGGATGCATCTTGTCAGGTCCCATAGACTTATGTATGTTCAGGTTCTTCAGGAGGTTACGAACCTGATTTTCACATTCAGTGGGAGTGACTTCACCACTTTGATTCCTGCCTTGTGGTTTTTTGACTTGGGAGGTGTTGGGAGAGAGGTTGCCAGTAAAGACTGAGGAAAAAAATTAATTGAGAACCTCAGCCTTCTCTTCATCTGTTGTCACTAGCTCCCTGTTCGTGTTCTCCAGGGGGGTATGCTTTCTTTCACCTTCCTTTTTTCATTGATGTACCTGTAGAAGCTCTTCTTGTTATTTTTTGGGTCCCTTGACAAGTTCAGTTCAAACTGTGCCTCGGCCTTCCTCACCTCATGCCTACACAATCAGGCAGCATCTCTATATTCTTCCCAGGATACCCGTCCCTGTTTCCAATGTCTGTGCATGTTGATCTTACTTTTTAGCTGGACCAGCAGACTGTGACTCAGCCATGCTGTTCTGTTCCCTGTCCTGCTTGATTTCTTACACTTAGGGATCAAGAGCTCTTGTGTTCTATGAAAAATTATCTTTAAAGATCTGCCAGCTTTGCTTTGCTCCCTTTTCCCTTACGAATATTTCCCAGGGTGTCCTGTTAATTAAAGAAGAGCTGGAAGTTTGCCTTTCTGAAATTCAGGGTCCTGACTATGCTTCTTGGCTGATTTGTGACCCTTAGTAGTGCGAATTCCACTAGTGCATGGTCACTGCTGCCCAGACTGCTTCCAGTCTTGATATCCTTAACCAGCTCACCTGCATTGGTGACCAGTAGGTCCAGTATTGCATTCCCTTGGGTAGGGCTGTCTATTTCTTGTCCCAGGAAGTTATCATCAAGGCACTCCAAGAGTCTCCTTGACTGCCTGCTGCTGACCGTGAGACTTTTCCAGAAAATGTCGGGGTGATTGAAGTCCCCCAGCAGGATGAGAGTCTGTGAGTGTGATACCTCCTGTAGCTGGAGTAGGAATGCTTTGTTAATAGTTTCCGCTTGATCAGGAGGCCTACAGTAGACTCCAACCACAAGGTTCCCCTTGTTGCCTTGGTCCCTAATTCCTACCCATAGGCTTTTGACTTGCTCGTGGCTATTCTTCAGGGAAATCTCCTCACATTCAATCCATTTCTTAATATAGATGAGAATGCCTCCATCCCTCCTTCCCCTCCTGTCCCTTCTGAACAGCTTGTAGCCATAGATAGCCACACTCCAGTTGTAGGAATCATCCCACCAGGTTACAGTAATGGCCACTGTGTTGTAGCAGCATAGTAGCTTCCAACTCTTCCTGTTTGCTGCCCGTGCTGTGTGCATTCGTGTAGAGGCACTTCAGCTGGGCTGTTGGCCATGTTCCCTTTCCAGAGAAAGACCCATTAATTCCCTTAAGGTGTTTCCCTGATGTTTGCCTGTTGTCTGTTACTATTAAGAATTCTTAATAATTAAGAAATTATTAGTGCAATGTAAAGAGATCTTTGAAGGGGGAAGAATGAAGAGGTTTGAAAACAGGTAAGCCAAGGAAAAATGAACCTGTCTGGCCTCCAATTAAGATATAAGAGATCAAAGATGGAAGGGACTTGCACACATTTGTATGGATGAATGTCATGAAACAGGATGCAGGATTATCAATACTTAGCCAAAAACTGATGATGTTCTAGATGTTTATTTATAGTGTGAAATGATGGTCATGTAGCTGGGAAAGACAAGCTAAACAGAAGTACTGAAAACCCTCATCATTAAGAAATTCCAGTGTAAGACAAGGAAGGAATCACAGTGTTTCATCTTTCCTTTTTATATGCTAAAGTAATCATTCAATTTCAAACATTTATTTAAGAAAGTTGTTTTCCTGTCATGCTGCATCAAATGGGCTTTTTATCAGTAGTATTAAGCAGAAAGACAGTATGTCATGGCCATGACTCAAAAGCTATGAGACTAAGTGAAACTTGAGATTGGAAGAAGGTAGAATAGAATAGAAGTAGGACTATTTCAGATGGATATAAATCTCATTCATGTTTTAGCTCAGTGAGGCTTAACTAGGAACAATCAGACTGTGCACCTTCTCTTTCTGTGCTTGAACACTATGAACCGGACTTCCAGAAGGTGTAGATTTTTCTGATTTTCACAGGTTAAGCCTGAATTTGCTAAAGAAATCATTATATCATCTGTTATTCCTTCCAGTCACAAAGACATGGACCATAAGGAAACAAATGAGTAGTGTTTTCTGTTTATCACCAGTATTTCATAGACTACAAATTTAATATGCAATCAGTTTTATGTCTCACTGATACTTTTTGCCCTTTGTCCTCTGTTACAGACACTGTGCAACCTCCAGCGGGTTATTTCATTTCTCTCTGTCTTAGTTTTGCTAATGTAATACCAAGGTCAAGGCCTGGAATAGCTATATGAGTGTACAGGTAAAAGTCTTCAGCTGTGTGGAACACTTTTGGTGTTTTTTTAAGTCCATAAAGTAACTGAATTTCATAATACGCATTACAAACAGTTTCCTACGGTTGCCTATTATATGTTGTATGACTATACATCTAAACAGTTGTCCTTGCAGAAATTGTAGAGGAGGAGAAGAAGGTTATCAGGAATAATCAGCATGGATTAACTGAGGGGCAGTCATGCTTGACCAATCTGATAGACTTCTGTGATGGCATGGCTGGCTGGGTAGATTAGAGGAGAGCAGTGGGTATTGTCTACCTCAACTTCAATAAGGCTTTTGACAGTGTCGCCTATAACATCCTCATAAAGATGTCTAGACAGTGAGGTGGATTGAAAACTGGCTGAACAACACAGCTCAAAGGGCCGTGATCAGTGTGCAGTCTTATTGCAGGCCTTTAGCTCACAGTGATCACCAGGGGTCAGTACTGGGTCCAGTCTTGTTCAACACATTCATCGATGACCTGAATGAAGGGACAGGGCAGACACTCAGCAAGTTTGCTGATGATACAAATCTGGGAGGAGCAGTTGACAGGCAAGATTTGTGCTGCTATCCAGCAAGACCTGTACAGTCTAGACAGCTCAGTGGAGGTGTAATGTAATGAAGTTCATCAAAGGCAAGAGTTAGGGTACTGCACCTGTGGAGGAACAACCCCTTGCACCAGTACAAGTGAGGGACTGACCTGTTGGGAAGCAGCCCTGTGGAGATGGACCTGGGAGTGCTGGTGGACAAGTTCACCATAAGCCAGCAATGGGCCCTCATGGCCAAGAGGGCCAGTGGTGTGCTGGGGTGCATTAAGAGTGTGGCCAGCAGGTTGAGGGAGATTTTTCTCTGATCTGATCAGTGCTTATCAATATCTAAAAAGTGGGTGCCAAGAGGATGGGTACAGACTCTTCTCAGTGGTGTCCAGTGACAGGATTGGTCAATGGGCAAAAATGGGAATACAGGACATTCCACCTAAACAAAATGAAAAATTTCTTTCTTATGAGGGTGGCAGCACCTGGACCAGGCTGCATAGAGGCTTTGTGGAGACTCCACCTCTGGAGAGATTTCAAACCTGACAGCATGCAATCCTGGGCCCCCTGCTCTGGGTGAGTCTGCTGGAGCAGGGGGGTTGGATGAGATGATCTCCAGAGGTCCCTTCCAACCCCCACCATGCTGGGATTCTGTGAAATGGAGTGAAGTGTAAATAACAAGAAGTGTCAGAGAATCATAGAATGGTGGGGGTTGGAAGGGACCTCTGGAGAACTTCAAGTCAAACCCCACTGCCAGAGCAGGATCACTTAGGACATGCCACACAGGAACATATCCATGTGGGTTTTAAAAGTCTCTAGAGAAGGAGACTCCACAACCTCTCTGGGCAGCCTGTTCCAGGGCTCTGTCACTCTCACAGTGAAGAAGTTTTTCCTCATGTTGAGGTGGAACTTCCTGTGTTTCACCTTGCTACCATTACCTCTCGTGCTATCACAGCACACAACTGAAAAGAGACTGGCCCCTTCTACTTGACACCCACCCTTCAGGTATTTGTAAACATTAATAAGATACCCTCTCAGTCTTCTTCAGAATAAACAGCCCCAGGCCTCTCAATCTTTCTTCATAAGAGAGATGCTCTTCACTGATATTTGTGTGACTCTTAATTCTTACCCATAAGCTTCTAACATGTTCTTCAACTCCCCTGGGTAGAGCCCAATGCATTCCACTTGCTCTTGCACATAAGCAACTCCATCCCTCGCCTTGTTGGTCTATCTTTCCTAAACAGTACATAGCCATCCATGACAACATTCCAGCCATGCAAGCTATCCCACCATATCTCAGTAACTTCAGTGAGATCATGGCCCTGGGACTGAACACAGATCTCCAGTTCCTCCTGCTTATTCCCCATGCTGTGTGCATTTGTATATAAGCATCTCAGAGAGGGGGTTGAGCACATGGTTTTCACCCTTGAGAGGTGGAAGGCTTTCTGGTTCTCAGAAATGCTAGCACACTGCCCCACAAGTGCTGGGCTTTGACACCCAGGGCATGTCTAGTAAGCCTGCATACATCCTACTTCAAATCTAGTTTGAAGCCCTGCCAATCAGCCTCGCAATCTCTTGTGCAAAGACTCTCTTCCCACTTTGAGAAAGGTGTCTCCCATTTGATGCCAGCAAGCCTGGTGCTGTATAGGTCATCCCATTGTCAAAAAGCCAAAACTCTTACCATGACACCAGCTAGAGAGCCATGTATTAATAGACTCTATTCCTTTGTTCACTGCAGTGTCACTGCCTGCAACTGGAAGAAGAGAATCTTTTTTTACTTTTCCTAATCCTAACCCTACACCTATGGCCAGCCTGTTCACCAGCCTACCATTAAAATATCAATGTACTATCAAAACTGGACATTATCAAATGAGGGGCTGAAGGGAACTTACTATGGTAGATGGTTTAGCCTAAGCTTTTATTTTGTGGGCTTCTTAAATGTTAACTGCAAAAATACCTAGTTAGTCTTTTAAACAGGGTTAACAGTTGAATTTGCTTTCTTTTTGCAGTGAACAATCAGATTTGCATGTAGTCTTTGTGATGATTTGATTGTATGTCTTCAAAATATCATCCTTAATGGTGCAAGAAATGGTTTCCTATTTCTTGGATTTAGAAAGCAATACTACTTAATGTTTTCATGTCCCAGCTTAGTCAGAAGATCAGAAGATTTATCCAGGGTTTTGTGTTTGGTTTTTTTTTTGAGAAACTGTTGTGCCTATTAGAATAAAGCAGGGAAAGACTCACATTTCTACAGCTTGAATTGTAAGAAAGAAGCTCATTTATATTATTGTTCTATATATGTTTGCCATTTCTCTGCACTTTGTATAAGAAGTTTCACTGAAGAAACTCCATCTTAAATATGTGAAACTGCAGCACTCTTCTGAAATGGGGGAAATGATGGTTCCAGAATGCTACAGACATTTTGTTATCTTCTCCCCAAACTAATTCTGTACTCAATAGGAAATAATAATGTTTGAGTGAAAGTTCTAGTAGTCTGCACTGAATTGGCTAAGGTATTTCAGAGATCTGTGATGACAGATAGAAAATGAGTCTAAATTGGTCTTACAGTGCTAAATTCCTCAATGTCATGACCCTAATGACTTTGTAGTCTTTAACAATGCTGATGAACCTCATCTGCGGCATCCATGAAGTGCCTCCCCGAGATATGCTGTAGGAGTCTCCAGTTCAGCCACAGCCATTTCCAGTCCTGGCAAAGATTATGTCAACATAGTCTACCATGTCATGGTCACCCAGGTCTGACTGGTGATTACAGAGATGGGTCTGTTTGGTTAACTATTGGTAGACCTGATCCCATCCTGGTCAGAGTGGTGACGACCCCAATTTGTCAGACCTGTTATCTCACAGGAGTACCAGTCTGCTAGGTAGCACCTGCTCCCTGACCTAATGTGATGAAAGCAAATACCCAGCTATTGCTTTGCTTGATCTAATAAGCAAGTCATATGAGGAGCAGCTGAGGGAACTGGGGCTGTTTAGACTGGAAAAAAGCAGGCTCAGGGGAGACTTTTTTGCTATATCTGAGAGAAGGTTGGAGATGGGGGGTCAGCCTCTTCTCCCAAGAAAGAAGCAATAAGACAAGAGGAAACAGTCTCAAGTTATGCCATGAGAGGTTTATGTTGGAGATGAGAAACCATTTCTTCCCCAAAAGGGTTGCCAAGGGCTGTCCCAAGCTGCCCAGGGCAGGGGTGGAGTACCCATCCCTGGAGGGGTTTCAAAGCCATGGAAACATGGTTCTGAGGGACATGGTTTAGTGGTGACCTGGCAGTGCTGGGCTGAAGGTTGGACTTGATGATCTGAAAGGTCTTTTCCAACCTAAATTATTCTATGATTCTCATATTCCCTAAGAGAACACAGTAGCCATTTGCTTTAGAGGAAGATATGTCCACCCCATAACTGCAACAGCAGTTATAGCAATTGCAAGAGCAATGCAGCACTGAGAACAGTTCAGTATCACAAAGCTAAAAACATTTGGGAAATAAGCAAAAACATAACATATTTGTTTTAAAGTTATATTCCTCAAAGAGAAAAATGAGAATGAAAAAAAGAATGTTTACTCTCCTGATACATCTACAGTAGAAATTCTGTCCCATTTTCCTCTTGACTGAACACTGCTCATCAGTTAGGCTAACACGCAGGAAGGTTTATTAGAATTTTTTGCTGTTGATATATTATCATATTGAGATGAAGTTGTGAGAAGAATTCAAAAGACATAACACAAGATTCAAAAGTAACAGAAAATATGTCTGCCTCAGTAGCACAGATCACCCTGAAACAGGGCTCTTTACAGACTGTTTAGAACAGGCTGTGGCACATATCCACCAACACAACTATCACATGAATTCTACTCGCCACCAAAGCAGAGTAGTACCTTAAAATCTATTAATCAAGTTATAATTAATAGTATAATTAGCAGCTACAGTATACAGTGCTGGCAGCATTGGTAATATTGTGATGGTGTAGACAGACATTGTGTATATACATTTTACTTCAGAAAAGATGAATGCAAGGAATTACAAATAGACTGAATCCTGCTGAATACCTGAAAAGATGACCAGCAATTTAAATAAATAAATAAATAAATAAATCAGCAATATTGGGAGAAGATGAGATCCTCCTTTTCAGAAGGGAAGAGGTGGCAAAAGAACATCAAATACAAACTAAGAAGGGTGGAGAATGAAAGAAGATGAGCCTGCTGTTGTTCCCCCTGCTTTTGTTAGACAGATCTCCAGCTTGACCATTTTGACCTCACGACTAAAAAATGACAAGAATTATAGCTATGTACTGGTTTTAGCTGTGACAGAGTTAATTTTCTTCACAGTATCTGGTGTGGGGCTGTGTTTAGAGTTGTGCTGGAAAAAACGCTGGTAACACAGGGAAGTTTTGCTGAGCAGCACTTACACAGAGTCAAGGCCTTTTCTGCTCCTCACCCCACCCTGCCACTGAATAGCCTTCAGGTGCACAATGAGTTGGGAGGGGACACAGCCAGGACAGCAGACCCCAACAGGCCAAAGGGGTATTCCAGACCATATGACATCATCCTCAGCATATAAAGCTGGGGGTGGAGGCTCACAGAGGCTGCAATTACTTAGGGCCTGACTGGATATCGGTTGGTGGCAAGCAATTGTTTTCTTTTACATCACTTGTTTTTTTTGGGTTCTGTTTTCTTGTCTTTGTTGATTTTTTTTTTTTAAGTTTATTTTTTTAACATGATCACTAAATATACTAGAGTCTAACTAGCAACTAGAGAGTAGAGACATCCTTATACAAGATATACCCAAAATAAATTTGATAGCAAAAATGCTTTCTCAGCTGGTTCTCATGATGCTACAATTGCCCTGCACCCATTTCTTGCTAAACGCCCTGCATTTTTTGCTGAGAGGTGTGTGTAACATGAATCCTGTTACGCATGGATAGTTTGAGAAGCAAGCAAGCAGTAATAGAACCTACATCATAGAGAATCCGAGGACATCCACAACGACAGTGGCTATTCTGTGCTTTTCTGTGAGAAAATTAGGTCACCTGAGTCTCATTTCATGACTAGGTCATAATTTCCTGCTAGGTTACCCTTGCTATGAATTGCTACTTTTTTCTTTATTTTTCCCTTGTATTGTTGTTGTTACTGGGGTCTTAGATTAAAATATCTATAAAACATTTACATCCATGAACAGTCCATTCCGATAAGGTGAATATGGTGTAACTCAACATGAGTAAGCCCTCAGAATCCTCCACAAAATTATTTTTGTAGAATTTAAGGTGTGATCTTTCACCATCAAAAAACCCAGATAGATTAATCTCTGAAGTGACTTGACAGACAAACTCAAAGAATGTTCACTCAATCCATTCCATCTCCATCAAACTTTCTGTTTCATCTCCAAGAAGAAGAAAAGAGAAAGACTACTATTATCTTTGTTAATTGTTTCATTGATCGCTAATCCTTCACCAGTGTTACATTCAGAAACAGAAAATGTACCTGGTGAGGATAAGTGTTCAAGGAACTGTTGATCTGCCTTTTGCTTTCTCATGCTGGTCTGAGGTGTAAATTTACATACCATAGAATCATAGAATGGTTTGAGTTGGAAGGAACTCAAAGAACTTAAAGTTCATCTAGTTCCAAGACCCTGCCATAGGCAGGGACATCTCCCACTAGACCAGGTTGCTCAAAGCTCCATCCAACCTGGACTTAAACACGTCCAGTGATAGAGCATCCACAACTTCCCTGGACAACCTGTTCCAGTTTCTTGCCATCCCCAGAGTGAATAATTTATATGATAAACAGAAAGCAGTAATTTCACCTTTCTGGTGTCCCTTTGCCACTAAGAAGAAAAGCAGAAATTCTATAATTCTTCAATTATGTATTGGATCAACTATGTTTACCTGGATTTATCCCTTTGTATATAGCTCTTAGCATTGGACAGCCTGGTCTAGGCTCATCTTCCATCTGCTTAATAGGAGGATAAAATGTTTATAGTCTAATAGTTTGGTAATTTTGTCAGTTTTCTTAATGCTGTGTTCAGAACTGTAAAGTATCAGTGCAAGTACTACATTTGGAGGAAGGACATAATCAAATATGTTCTTGTAATTAAATTGAATGAGCAAGAAATGTAGAAGTTTGTAGGCAAACTACACTTCATCAGAGGCAAGACTTTTGATTATGTCAATTTGTAAGCAGCTGTCTAATGACTAATCTGAAGAAATATTTTTTTTGCAGATCCTGTTTCTGGAAGTAATAGAAAGCAATTTCCTACCCACACCCCTCCCCCCAAATTAATAATACCTGTAGTGCTGTATTCCTATGTTACCTGCACTTTTGCACATGAAGTTTCTTCTCATTCTGTGAAAAAGTTTCCCACTTCACATCAATCTCTGGAGTCTTTCATCAGGAACATTGTGTCAGTCTATTATTTGAATCTGATGACATTGTATAGTTAATTGAAATTCCTCTCATTTTTGTTTTGCATGACTTTTAATCCAAGCATAACTAACTTGAACAAAATTATTATTTTTTTTACTTGTCATTTGTGCAACCTGTTCCAGTCTTATGTTTTCATCTTCAGAATTAATCTGTAAGTAGCAAAATATTCCAAACGATGTTTCTGTCCATTATTCCCTACTAATCCTCTTCTTTCTCAGGAATTAAATAATGATATTAGCAGAATCAGTATATTCCCTGTTATTATATAATTTTGTGATTTAATTTCATTATTTAATATTGACAGCTATAAAGATTCTTAATTAGTCATACTTGCTTCTTAGAAAAGTCATATGCATACTCAGTAAAATCAAAAGCTCCACCTAAGCATGTTCTTCCAAACTTAAATTAAACAGATTAGTCACTAGGGTAGTTTGAGGTTATAAAAGGTGTGAAGTTATGATTCTCAGAATAGACTACACACAGAGTATTACAAAAGCCAAAGGCATGTGCAGAGGAGTAATCATTTACTAAGGAAGTATGGCCTTTGGTTCTAGGGAAGAAATACTGGCACTCCACATTTGCTACACAGTAGAAGCACTAGGGGCTGTTCCAGACTAATGCTAAATAGCAAACAAAATTAAATATCTCCTCCAGGCCAAGCAATTTAAAAGAGTTTCAGACATGACAAATAGGGCAAAATCATAGTTTCCCTCATGAATCACTGGTTTTGCAAAAATTTCCTCTTCTGCTCCTCCTGTTCTGGTTATTTATAACAATAAATTTGATTCAAAACTTCTGCATTTAGGTAGGATATAAGATAGGAAGGTGATGAAATTTTATGAATGATTAATATAAGCCCTATCTATTTAGCACTGGAAGGAAGCTGTCATTTTTGTAGTCTGTATTTTTTGCTTGTTCGAATGTTTTAAAAAACATCTTTCAGAATTCTGTCAACTGCTGACAGTAAAGAAAAACTGTCTTTTTTCTGTCTGTTATGAAGAAAGTGACAATAATTTTATTAGGTTGATTTATTACATTAGAAAGCAAGCAGAAAATGTGAAGGAAATTAATCAAATGACAAACCAGTTCTAAAGAAACTGTGAAATATTATTTTCTTTTTTTAGTAAATAGAATATATCTGGAAGTAAACTAGTCTATATCTGATTAGATTAAAAATAATAGCTATGATTTCTTCTTAATAATTGCCACCTAGAGCAAATGAATTAAAGGCCCCACAAGGCATAGATAACCTAATGATAGAGAGGAATAATGTATAATGAAAACTTTCAAACAATATATTTTCATTCTGTTAGAGAAGACCTACAAATAATGTATCCTTACTACATATTGCTGGTTAGATATGAGGTGCAAGCTTTAAAGAAACTCATTAATGATAAAGGAGGGGGTTTGAGAAGAGTAACTGATCCAAAACTATGATAACCTGCTTATTCCTTCCATGTTCTCTGTAGTAGATCTTCATTATGTTGCTGAAATATGGTCTTAGATATAAAGACAATCCTGGTGGTATATTACTTATCATATAATAAATATTATATTAGTACATACTATATTATATTATTATAGCATATATTATATTAATATAATATATGCTATAATAATATAATATAGTATGTACTAATATAATATTTATTATATGATAAGTAATATACCACCAGGATTGTCTTTATATCTAAGACCATATTTCAGCAACATAATGAAGATCTACTACAGAGAACATGGAAGGAATAAGCAGGTTATCATAGTTTTGGATCAGTTACTCTTCTCAAACCCCCTCCTTTATCATTAATGAGTTTCTTTAAAGCTTGCACCTCATATCTAACCAGCAATATGTAGTAAGGATACATTATTTGTAGGTCTTCTCTAACAGAATGAAAATATATTGTTTGAAAGTTTTCATTATACATTATTCCTCTCTATCATTAGGTTATCTATGCCTTGTGGGGCCTTTAATTCATTTGCTCTAGGTGGCAATTATTAAGAAGAAATCATAGCTATTATTTTTAATCTAATCAGATATAGACTAGTTTACTTCCAGATATATTCTATTTACTAAAAAAAGAAAATAATATTTCACAGTTTCTTTAGAACTGGTTTGTCATTTGATTAATTTCCTTCACATTTTCTGCTTGCTTTCTAATGTAATAAATCAACCTAATAAAATTATTGTCACTTTCTTCATAACAGACAGAAAAAAGACAGTTTTTCTTTACTGTCAGCAGTTGACAGAATTCTGAAAGATGTTTTTTAAAACATTCGAACAAGCAAAAAATACAGACTACAAAAATGACAGCTTCCTTCCAGTGCTAAATAGATAGGGCTTATATTAATCATTCATAAAATTTCATCACCTTCCTATCTTATATCCTACCTAAATGCAGAAGTTTTGAATCAAATTTATTGTTATAAATAACCAGAACAGGAGGAGCAGAAGAGGAAATTTTTGCAAAACCAGTGATTCATGAGGGAAACTATGATTTTGCCCTATTTGTCATGTCTGAAACTCTTTTAAATTGCTTGGCCTGGAGGAGATATTTAATTTTGTTTGCTATTTAGCATTAGTCTGGAACAGCCCCTAGTGCTTCTACTGTGTAGCAAATGTGGAGTGCCAGTATTTCTTCCCTAGAACCAAAGGCCATACTTCCTTAGTAAATGATTACTCCTCTGCACATGCCTTTGGCTTTTGTAATACTCTGTGTGTAGTCTATTCTGAGAATCATAACTTCACACCTTTTATAACCTCAAACTACCCTAGTGACTAATCTGTTTAATTTAAGTTTGGAAGAACATGCTTAGGTGGAGCTTTTGATTTTACTGAGTATGCATATGACTTTTCTAAGAAGCAAGTATGACTAATTAAGAATCTTTATAGCTGTCAATATTAAATAATGAAATTAAATCACAAAATTATATAATAACAGGGAATATACTGATTCTGCTAATATCATTATTTAATTCCTGAGAAAGAAGAGGATTAGTAGGGAATAATGGACAGAAACATCGTTTGGAATATTTTGCTACTTACAGATTAATTCTGAAGATGAAAACATAAGACTGGAACAGGTTGCACAAATGACAAGTAAAAAAAATAATAATTTTGTTCAAGTTAGTTATGCTTGGATTAAAAGTCATGCAAAACAAAAATGAGAGGAATTTCAATTAACTATACAATGTCATCAGATTCAAATAATAGACTGACACAATGTTCCTGATGAAAGACTCCAGAGATTGATGTGAAGTGGGAAACTTTTTCACAGAATGAGAAGAAACTTCATGTGCAAAAGTGCAGGTAACATAGGAATACAGCACTACAGGTATTATTAATTTGGGGGGAGGGGTGTGGGTAGGAAATTGCTTTCTATTACTTCCAGAAACAGGATCTGCAAAAAAAATATTTCTTCAGATTAGTCATTAGACAGCTGCTTACAAATTGACATAATCAAAAGTCTTGCCTCTGATGAAGTGTAGTTTGCCTACAAACTTCTACATTTCTTGCTCATTCAATTTAATTACAAGAACATATTTGATTATGTCCTTCCTCCAAATGTAGTACTTGCACTGATACTTTACAGTTCTGAACACAGCATTAAGAAAACTGACAAAATTACCAAACTATTAGACTATAAACATTTTATCCTCCTATTAAGCAGATGGAAGATGAGCCTAGACCAGGCTGTCCAATGCTAAGAGCTATATACAAAGGGATAAATCCAGGTAAACATAGTTGATCCAATACATAATTGAAGAATTATAGAATTTCTGCTTTTCTTCTTAGTGGCAAAGGGACACCAGAAAGGTGAAATTACTGCTTTCTGTTTATCATATAAATTATTCACTCTGGGGATGGCAAGAAACTGGAACAGGTTGTCCAGGGAAGTTGTGGATGCTCTATCACTGGACGTGTTTAAGTCCAGGTTGGATGGAGCTTTGAGCAACCTGGTCTAGTGGGAGATGTCCCTGCCTATGGCAGGGTCTTGGAACTAGATGAACTTTAAGTTCTTTGAGTTCCTTCCAACTCAAACCATTCTATGATTCTATGGTATGTAAATTTACACCTCAGACCAGCATGAGAAAGCAAAAGGCAGATCAACAGTTCCTTGAACACTTATCCTCACCAGGTACATTTTCTGTTTCTGAATGTAACACTGGTGAAGGATTAGCGATCAATGAAACAATTAACAAAGATAATAGTAGTCTTTCTCTTTTCTTCTTCTTGGAGATGAAACAGAAAGTTTGATGGAGATGGAATGGATTGAGTGAACATTCTTTGAGTTTGTCTGTCAAGTCACTTCAGAGATTAATCTATCTGGGTTTTTTGATGGTGAAAGATCACACCTTAAATTCTACAAAAATAATTTTGTGGAGGATTCTGAGGGCTTACTCATGTTGAGTTACACCATATTCACCTTATCGGAATGGACTGTTCATGGATGTAAATGTTTTATAGATATTTTAATCTAAGACCCCAGTAACAACAACAATACAAGGGAAAAATAAAGAAAAAAGTAGCAATTCATAGCAAGGGTAACCTAGCAGGAAATTATGACCTAGTCATGAAATGAGACTCAGGTGACCTAATTTTCTCACAGAAAAGCACAGAATAGCCACTGTCGTTGTGGATGTCCTCGGATTCTCTATGATGTAGGTTCTATTACTGCTTGCTTGCTTCTCAAACTATCCATGCGTAACAGGATTCATGTTACACACACCTCTCAGCAAAAAATGCAGGGCGTTTAGCAAGAAATGGGTGCAGGGCAATTGTAGCATCATGAGAACCAGCTGAGAAAGCATTTTTGCTATCAAATTTATTTTGGGTATATCTTGTATAAGGATGTCTCTACTCTCTAGTTGCTAGTTAGACTCTAGTATATTTAGTGATCATGTTAAAAAAATAAACTTAAAAAAAAAAAATCAACAAAGACAAGAAAACAGAACCCAAAAAAAACAAGTGATGTAAAAGAAAACAATTGCTTGCCACCAACCGATATCCAGTCAGGCCCTAAGTAATTGCAGCCTCTGTGAGCCTCCACCCCCAGCTTTATATGCTGAGGATGATGTCATATGGTCTGGAATACCCCTTTGGCCTGTTGGGGTCTGCTGTCCTGGCTGTGTCCCCTCCCAACTCATTGTGCACCTGAAGGCTATTCAGTGGCAGGGTGGGGTGAGGAGCAGAAAAGGCCTTGACTCTGTGTAAGTGCTGCTCAGCAAAACTTCCCTGTGTTACCAGCGTTTTTTCCAGCACAACTCTAAACACAGCCCCACACCAGATACTGTGAAGAAAATTAACTCTGTCACAGCTAAAACCAGTACATAGCTATAATTCTTGTCATTTTTTAGTCGTGAGGTCAAAATGGTCAAGCTGGAGATCTGTCTAACAAAAGCAGGGGGAACAACAGCAGGCTCATCTTCTTTCATTCTCCACCCTTCTTAGTTTGTATTTGATGTTCTTTTGCCACCTCTTCCCTTCTGAAAAGGAGGATCTCATCTTCTCCCAATATTGCTGATTTATTTATTTATTTATTTATTTAAATTGCTGGTCATCTTTTCAGGTATTCAGCAGGATTCAGTCTATTTGTAATTCCTTGCATTCATCTTTTCTGAAGTAAAATGTATATACACAATGTCTGTCTACACCATCACAATATTACCAATGCTGCCAGCACTGTATACTGTAGCTGCTAATTATACTATTAATTATAACTTGATTAATAGATTTTAAGGTACTACTCTGCTTTGGTGGCGAGTAGAATTCATGTGATAGTTGTGTTGGTGGATATGTGCCACAGCCTGTTCTAAACAGTCTGTAAAGAGCCCTGTTTCAGGGTGATCTGTGCTACTGAGGCAGACATATTTTCTGTTACTTTTGAATCTTGTGTTATGTCTTTTGAATTCTTCTCACAACTTCATCTCAATATGATAATATATCAACAGCAAAAAATTCTAATAAACCTTCCTGCGTGTTAGCCTAACTGATGAGCAGTGTTCAGTCAAGAGGAAAATGGGACAGAATTTCTACTGTAGATGTATCAGGAGAGTAAACATTCTTTTTTTCATTCTCATTTTTCTCTTTGAGGAATATAACTTTAAAACAAATATGTTATGTTTTTGCTTATTTCCCAAATGTTTTTAGCTTTGTGATACTGAACTGTTCTCAGTGCTGCATTGCTCTTGCAATTGCTATAACTGCTGTTGCAGTTATGGGGTGGACATATCTTCCTCTAAAGCAAATGGCTACTGTGTTCTCTTAGGGAATATGAGAATCATAGAATAATTTAGGTTGGAAAAGACCTTTCAGATCATCAAGTCCAACCTTCAGCCCAGCACTGCCAGGTCACCACTAAACCATGTCCCTCAGAACCATGTTTCCATGGCTTTGAAACCCCTCCAGGGATGGGTACTCCACCCCTGCCCTGGGCAGCTTGGGACAGCCCTTGGCAACCCTTTTGGGGAAGAAATGGTTTCTCATCTCCAACATAAACCTCTCATGGCATAACTTGAGACTGTTTCCTCTTGTCTTATTGCTTCTTTCTTGGGAGAAGAGGCTGACCCCCCATCTCCAACCTTCTCTCAGATATAGCAAAAAAGTCTCCCCTGAGCCTGCTTTTTTCCAGTCTAAACAGCCCCAGTTCCCTCAGCTGCTCCTCATATGACTTGCTTATTAGATCAAGCAAAGCAATAGCTGGGTATTTGCTTTCATCACATTAGGTCAGGGAGCAGGTGCTACCTAGCAGACTGGTACTCCTGTGAGATAACAGGTCTGACAAATTGGGGTCGTCACCACTCTGACCAGGATGGGATCAGGTCTACCAATAGTTAACCAAACAGACCCATCTCTGTAATCACCAGTCAGACCTGGGTGACCATGACATGGTAGACTATGTTGACATAATCTTTGCCAGGACTGGAAATGGCTGTGGCTGAACTGGAGACTCCTACAGCATATCTCGGGGAGGCACTTCATGGATGCCGCAGATGAGGTTCATCAGCATTGTTAAAGACTACAAAGTCATTAGGGTCATGACATTGAGGAATTTAGCACTGTAAGACCAATTTAGACTCATTTTCTATCTGTCATCACAGATCTCTGAAATACCTTAGCCAATTCAGTGCAGACTACTAGAACTTTCACTCAAACATTATTATTTCCTATTGAGTACAGAATTAGTTTGGGGAGAAGATAACAAAATGTCTGTAGCATTCTGGAACCATCATTTCCCCCATTTCAGAAGAGTGCTGCAGTTTCACATATTTAAGATGGAGTTTCTTCAGTGAAACTTCTTATACAAAGTGCAGAGAAATGGCAAACATATATAGAACAATAATATAAATGAGCTTCTTTCTTACAATTCAAGCTGTAGAAATGTGAGTCTTTCCCTGCTTTATTCTAATAGGCACAACAGTTTCTCAAAAAAAAAACCAAACACAAAACCCTGGATAAATCTTCTGATCTTCTGACTAAGCTGGGACATGAAAACATTAAGTAGTATTGCTTTCTAAATCCAAGAAATAGGAAACCATTTCTTGCACCATTAAGGATGATATTTTGAAGACATACAATCAAATCATCACAAAGACTACATGCAAATCTGATTGTTCACTGCAAAAAGAAAGCAAATTCAACTGTTAACCCTGTTTAAAAGACTAACTAGGTATTTTTGCAGTTAACATTTAAGAAGCCCACAAAATAAAAGCTTAGGCTAAACCATCTACCATAGTAAGTTCCCTTCAGCCCCTCATTTGATAATGTCCAGTTTTGATAGTACATTGATATTTTAATGGTAGGCTGGTGAACAGGCTGGCCATAGGTGTAGGGTTAGGATTAGGAAAAGTAAAAAAAGATTCTCTTCTTCCAGTTGCAGGCAGTGACACTGCAGTGAACAAAGGAATAGAGTCTATTAATACATGGCTCTCTAGCTGGTGTCATGGTAAGAGTTTTGGCTTTTTGACAATGGGATGACCTATACAGCACCAGGCTTGCTGGCATCAAATGGGAGACACCTTTCTCAAAGTGGGAAGAGAGTCTTTGCACAAGAGATTGCGAGGCTGATTGGCAGGGCTTCAAACTAGATTTGAAGTAGGATGTATGCAGGCTTACTAGACATGCCCTGGGTGTCAAAGCCCAGCACTTGTGGGGCAGTGTGCTAGCATTTCTGAGAACCAGAAAGCCTTCCACCTCTCAAGGGTGAAAACCATGTGCTCAACCCCCTCTCTGAGATGCTTATATACAAATGCACACAGCATGGGGAATAAGCAGGAGGAACTGGAGATCTGTGTTCAGTCCCAGGGCCATGATCTCACTGAAGTTACTGAGATATGGTGGGATAGCTTGCATGGCTGGAATGTTGTCATGGATGGCTATGTACTGTTTAGGAAAGATAGACCAACAAGGCGAGGGATGGAGTTGCTTATGTGCAAGAGCAAGTGGAATGCATTGGGCTCTACCCAGGGGAGTTGAAGAACATGTTAGAAGCTTATGGGTAAGAATTAAGAGTCACACAAATATCAGTGAAGAGCATCTCTCTTATGAAGAAAGATTGAGAGGCCTGGGGCTGTTTATTCTGAAGAAGACTGAGAGGGTATCTTATTAATGTTTACAAATACCTGAAGGGTGGGTGTCAAGTAGAAGGGGCCAGTCTCTTTTCAGTTGTGTGCTGTGATAGCACGAGAGGTAATGGTAGCAAGGTGAAACACAGGAAGTTCCACCTCAACATGAGGAAAAACTTCTTCACTGTGAGAGTGACAGAGCCCTGGAACAGGCTGCCCAGAGAGGTTGTGGAGTCTCCTTCTCTAGAGACTTTTAAAACCCACATGGATATGTTCCTGTGTGGCATGTCCTAAGTGATCCTGCTCTGGCAGTGGGGTTTGACTTGAAGTTCTCCAGAGGTCCCTTCCAACCCCCACCATTCTATGATTCTCTGACACTTCTTGTTATTTACACTTCACTCCATTTCACAGAATCCCAGCATGGTGGGGGTTGGAAGGGACCTCTGGAGATCATCTCATCCAACCCCCCTGCTCCAGCAGACTCACCCAGAGCAGGGGGCCCAGGATTGCATGCTGTCAGGTTTGAAATCTCTCCAGAGGTGGAGTCTCCACAAAGCCTCTATGCAGCCTGGTCCAGGTGCTGCCACCCTCATAAGAAAGAAATTTTTCATTTTGTTTAGGTGGAATGTCCTGTATTCCCATTTTTGCCCATTGACCAATCCTGTCACTGGACACCACTGAGAAGAGTCTGTACCCATCCTCTTGGCACCCACTTTTTAGATATTGATAAGCACTGATCAGATCAGAGAAAAATCTCCCTCAACCTGCTGGCCACACTCTTAATGCACCCCAGCACACCACTGGCCCTCTTGGCCATGAGGGCCCATTGCTGGCTTATGGTGAACTTGTCCACCAGCACTCCCAGGTCCATCTCCACAGGGCTGCTTCCCAACAGGTCAGTCCCTCACTTGTACTGGTGCAAGGGGTTGTTCCTCCACAGGTGCAGTACCCTAACTCTTGCCTTTGATGAACTTCATTACATTACACCTCCACTGAGCTGTCTAGACTGTACAGGTCTTGCTGGATAGCAGCACAAATCTTGCCTGTCAACTGCTCCTCCCAGATTTGTATCATCAGCAAACTTGCTGAGTGTCTGCCCTGTCCCTTCATTCAGGTCATCGATGAATGTGTTGAACAAGACTGGACCCAGTACTGACCCCTGGTGATCACTGTGAGCTAAAGGCCTGCAATAAGACTGCACACTGATCACGGCCCTTTGAGCTGTGTTGTTCAGCCAGTTTTCAATCCACCTCACTGTCTAGACATCTTTATGAGGATGTTATAGGCGACACTGTCAAAAGCCTTATTGAAGTTGAGGTAGACAATACCCACTGCTCTCCTCTAATCTACCCAGCCAGCCATGCCATCACAGAAGTCTATCAGATTGGTCAAGCATGACTGCCCCTCAGTTAATCCATGCTGATTATTCCTGATAACCTTCTTCTCCTCCTCTACAATTTCTGCAAGGACAACTGTTTAGATGTATAGTCATACAACATATAATAGGCAACCGTAGGAAACTGTTTGTAATGCGTATTATGAAATTCAGTTACTTTATGGACTTAAAAAAACACCAAAAGTGTTCCACACAGCTGAAGACTTTTACCTGTACACTCATATAGCTATTCCAGGCCTTGACCTTGGTATTACATTAGCAAAACTAAGACAGAGAGAAATGAAATAACCCGCTGGAGGTTGCACAGTGTCTGTAACAGAGGACAAAGGGCAAAAAGTATCAGTGAGACATAAAACTGATTGCATATTAAATTTGTAGTCTATGAAATACTGGTGATAAACAGAAAACACTACTCATTTGTTTCCTTATGGTCCATGTCTTTGTGACTGGAAGGAATAACAGATGATATAATGATTTCTTTAGCAAATTCAGGCTTAACCTGTGAAAATCAGAAAAATCTACACCTTCTGGAAGTCCGGTTCATAGTGTTCAAGCACAGAAAGAGAAGGTGCACAGTCTGATTGTTCCTAGTTAAGCCTCACTGAGCTAAAACATGAATGAGATTTATATCCATCTGAAATAGTCCTACTTCTATTCTATTCTACCTTCTTCCAATCTCAAGTTTCACTTAGTCTCATAGCTTTTGAGTCATGGCCATGACATACTGTCTTTCTGCTTAATACTACTGATAAAAAGCCCATTTGATGCAGCATGACAGGAAAACAACTTTCTTAAATAAATGTTTGAAATTGAATGATTACTTTAGCATATAAAAAGGAAAGATGAAACACTGTGATTCCTTCCTTGTCTTACACTGGAATTTCTTAATGATGAGGGTTTTCAGTACTTCTGTTTAGCTTGTCTTTCCCAGCTACATGACCATCATTTCACACTATAAATAAACATCTAGAACATCATCAGTTTTTGGCTAAGTATTGATAATCCTGCATCCTGTTTCATGACATTCATCCATACAAATGTGTGCAAGTCCCTTCCATCTTTGATCTCTTATATCTTAATTGGAGGCCAGACAGGTTCATTTTTCCTTGGCTTACCTGTTTTCAAACCTCTTCATTCTTCCCCCTTCAAAGATCTCTTTACATTGCACTAATAATTTCTTAATTATTAAGAATTCTTAATAGTAACAGACAACAGGCAAACATCAGGGAAACACCTTAAGGGAATTAATGGGTCTTTCTCTGGAAAGGGAACATGGCCAACAGCCCAGCTGAAGTGCCTCTACACGAATGCACACAGCACGGGCAGCAAACAGGAAGAGTTGGAAGCTACTATGCTGCTACAACACAGTGGCCATTACTGTAACCTGGTGGGATGATTCCTACAACTGGAGTGTGGCTATCTATGGCTACAAGCTGTTCAGAAGGGACAGGAGGGGAAGGAGGGATGGAGGCATTCTCATCTATATTAAGAAATGGATTGAATGTGAGGAGATTTCCCTGAAGAATAGCCACGAGCAAGTCAAAAGCCTATGGGTAGGAATTAGGGACCAAGGCAACAAGGGGAACCTTGTGGTTGGAGTCTACTGTAGGCCTCCTGATCAAGCGGAAACTATTAACAAAGCATTCCTACTCCAGCTACAGGAGGTATCACACTCACAGACTCTCATCCTGCTGGGGGACTTCAATCACCCCGACATTTTCTGGAAAAGTCTCACGGTCAGCAGCAGGCAGTCAAGGAGACTCTTGGAGTGCCTTGATGATAACTTCCTGGGACAAGAAATAGACAGCCCTACCCAAGGGAATGCAATACTGGACCTACTGGTCACCAATGCAGGTGAGCTGGTTAAGGATATCAAGACTGGAAGCAGTCTGGGCAGCAGTGACCATGCACTAGTGGAATTCGCACTACTAAGGGTCACAAATCAGCCAAGAAGCATAGTCAGGACCCTGAATTTCAGAAAGGCAAACTTCCAGCTCTTCTTTAATTAACAGGACACCCTGGGAAATATTCGTAAGGGAAAAGGGAGCAAAGCAAAGCTGGCAGATCTTTAAAGATAATTTTTCATAGAACACAAGAGCTCTTGATCCCTAAGTGTAAGAAATCAAGCAGGACAGGGAACAGAACAGCATGGCTGAGTCACAGTCTGCTGGTCCAGCTAAAAAGTAAGATCAACATGCACAGACATTGGAAACAGGGACGGGTATCCTGGGAAGAATATAGAGATGCTGCCTGATTGTGTAGGCATGAGGTGAGGAAGGCCGAGGCACAGTTTGAACTGAACTTGTCAAGGGACCCAAAAAATAACAAGAAGAGCTTCTACAGGTACATCAATGAAAAAAGGAAGGTGAAAGAAAGCATACCCCCCTGGAGAACACGAACAGGGAGCTAGTGACAACAGATGAAGAGAAGGCTGAGGTTCTCAATTAATTTTTTTCCTCAGTCTTTACTGGCAACCTCTCTCCCAACACCTCCCAAGTCAAAAAACCACAAGGCAGGAATCAAAGTGGTGAAGTCACTCCCACTGAATGTGAAAATCAGGTTCGTAACCTCCTGAAGAACCTGAACATACATAAGTCTATGGGACCTGACAAGATGCATCCCAGAGTTCTGAGTAAACTGACAGATATAGTCACCAAGCCACTCTCAATAATATTTGAGAAGTCATGGCAGTCAGGTGAAGTCCCTAGTGATTGGAAGAAGGGA
>JANIJG010001913.1:0-12841 GCA_024611175.1 Megaceryle torquata | reverse complement strand
AAAAATCAATAAAAAGTCCTTAATACAAGGAAAGGAGAATTATACTGGGGGAAAAAAAAAAAAAAAAAAAAAAAAAAAAGAGACATTCTTTGATCAGAGAGACCATTTAAAATAATATGGCATGCAGTTATTTTTAATGAAGTTTAAAAGCATAAATGAGGCTTAGCATTATAGAGAATAAAAAATTAGCACTAGACTAAGCCATGTATTTTCTTTAACTTTTGGAATAAAATTCTTCCAAATGTCAGTAGCATCATTAGCATTTAAAATATAGGTCAGCTTCTCCACTGATGGTAAGCAAGAATCTAACCGGTTCCCGCCAGTTTTAAAATTAACAATGTATTTAAAATTCTCAGTTTTCTATTTTTAAAGAAAACTGCAAAATTAATTTTCTTTTAAAATCTCACAGGAAGCTTCATAAATATTAAAATATAAAATAATCAATTCCAAATGAACTTTTAGTACTCATTACATCAATTCTTGCCTTTACCCAATAAGTAAAATGGAGGTTACAAAAAAAGCCTGCCCCAGCTTCATCTCAGATGGTTGCAAATCTGAAGGGGTTTTTTTCTGTTTATTTTAAAGAAAACAGATGATTGTTATTTCCAAGACATTTAAAGGACATTTTCTTTTTAATGTCAGCTTTTGGAGGTATAAAATGCCTCTCTATTTAACTAGCCCCTATCCTGCAAGAAACTAACAACAGGTCGCTTTTTTTTTCTACAACCTATGCCACCAGTTAGCTTATCTTCTATACAGACATTCAATGACCAATGTCTAGGCCACTTATAGGAGGATTTTGTGATTATTCCTTTACCATCACAAACAATTTGAAGTTTCTTTATCTCTTATATTGGAGAATAGGTTAAGTTGCTGTTTTTCCTATGGCACTTTGTTCAAATTTCTTTTTAATTTCCTTGTTTCCTCTCCATAAAAAAGGATGCAACACCTCCTTTCTTCTGCTCTTGCCCCTTATTATTACCCCAAAGAGGAAACTGAATATGAAAATGTAAACAGAGCCAAGGCATGGAAAACCCCAGATCCTTGCTTTAGTCTCTACATGACTACATATATCTGAAAGATACAACACATAAAAGAAAGATATAACACATAAATAACAAGAGTGCACTTCAAAAGGTTTTCTTTAAGTAAACACACTTGTAGCACTCCGTGTGTCATATTTTCTAAGCTATTCTCCATTTAGTTGCACACCACTGCATTAGAGGAAATCACACAGTCCATCTATGGATTATTTCAAGAAAAGGGGACTAGTCAACCAAAATGTCCCATGAAGCATCTTTTCCCATGAATCCTTAAAATCCTACACACTAACTAGTGACATAGGTATCTATTCTCATTGGAATAGTAAAAACTTTTTAAAAATGGGATTTATTCTCAGCTGATCTGGAAAACTATCCACATTTGAGAAAGATTATCATTAATAGCTTCCTCTGCTGTTAATACTTCCATTATAATTTCTTGTGATTAATTACTTTTATAAGTATTTACCCATTAAAAACAAAAAACAAACTGAAACCCAAACCAAACTGAACCAAACAGAGCAAACAAACAAAAAAATCAACAAAACCAAACGCCATTTTCTTAACAGTTTCTCATTTCAGGTAATATCTCACACTTTCTCCTCATCGTCTTTTGTTTCTGATCAATTCTGTGGTTTCAACTAGGATATGAAGAGTTATACATTGATAGGATTCAGTCAGGAAAAGCCATGTTTTAAGACATAAAGTGGAAGATGTGTGGAAAATGGCTTCAGTCCTTCAGTACAGAGAATCAACTCTGCAACTTCTTTTGCCACTTTCTTGTAAAATGTGATTTTTGTTGTAGCAGTTTGGGTCCTCCTCATGACAGCAGGTTAAGCTACCTTTTATTCCAGCTTCTATTATTAATTTAAATGTTAATGACTGAGACTTTTTCCTGAAGTAAACACACCCTATCTTTCAGTAGCAAAGGACAGTAATGTCTGATGTAATTTAAACACTGCTATTAGGGCATAGCTGGAGTGAAAATATGAGCCGGTGGGGTAATAAGAAAGTCAGTGTCCCCACTCACTGATCAGGTTGCCATCCCACCAAGCCCAACTGATTTTTTTAGAGTCTCCAAGAGTGGTAAATACATCTCTTTTAGTAATCTCTCACAGTACTTGGTGATGCTTCTTATGTCCAATCAAAAACTCCCTTCCTGCAACTTGTGCCTGTTGCCTCTTGTGCTTTCACAGTTTGCCTGATTCTGTCTTCTCTAGGACCTTCTGTTATGCAATCAAGGATGGTAATTAGAGTATTCCCACCCAGGTTAATACAGGTTAATGAAAGCAAGCTCCTTCAGCACTTCCTCATATATTATTACATGCTCCCACCTAATGACTTGACCTTCCCCTGATGAGAAAACCTCCCTTGTAGAGCAGAAGACCCATATCTGGATGCTACTTTTCATGTAAAATCTCACAAATGGCAAAGAAATGGGAATATTGCTCTTGATAGTATGGCACAGAATACAATTCACTTTCACCACTAGAAGGATATGTTCAGAGATGAAGTACCTGTGTGTTTTGGAGCACTAGTTCATCTAAGGAAGATAATCCATTCAAAAAGCAGTTCAATGTTTCATAACTGAGCAGAGACTCAGACAGATTCCTGTTTTCACTGGAAAAATATGTCACCAAAGTTGGTCAAAGCTATTTTACTAAGTCCACTTCAAGTTCTAGATCAAGAAATGTTGGCTTTATATCAAAAAAAGAGAACAACAACAACAACAAAAAGATTAATAATTAAACTCTAAATAGCTGGAACTTGCTGTTCTTTCCCCTGATATTTCAGTTATGTTTATATAATTATCTTTAATATAGTTTAGCTAATTTAGAGCAGGATAAAGAGAACAAGAATCAGACATTATATAGCTAGTGCAATTACTACACATTTTTTATAAAATGTAAAGAGAATGTCAGAGATTTGCTATTCAGTTTTATGTGACTTTTTTTTTTTTTCTCTCCCTGCTAGATACTGTGGAAAGCCCTCACCTCTCCACAAACATTACCTCAAAATCCATACCAAAGGTAAGGCTGTAGCACCAAAAACTCAGTGGGCTATGTCAATGAGGCTTTGATTCCACTGGTGCACTTACACATTTCCCTAATTCATAATTTAACAGCAAAATCTCCACTGATTTAAAGGGGAACTGAATTTTACATTATAAATATCATGTAACATTAATGCCCTGAGCATCATGCCATCTGGGGACACTGGAACAGGAGGCTCTAAAAGTGGTGCAAATCCCTCTATTGCTTCCCCCATCCCCACCATTCCCACATTTAATTCAGTTTAAATCTTTTCTCAGTTCCCTGCTCCCTAGCCTACAAATATGTTTCGTCAAAACATATGATACCATCTCCAAATCTTCTCTGGCTGCTTACCAAAAAAATATTCCACTTCAATTTGCACTTTTTCTATAAGTTCTAATGACTCTTAGAGTCAACCTACATTTTTGAAAATTAATTCTAACAGGGAAAATAAATATGTTATTTCAGTTCTTCCTAGACAACAACGTTAGATTTAAGCTGCTTCAGCAAATAGCACATTTTCATTAAAAACAAACAAACAAACAAAACCAAGAGAAAACACATCTTTTTATGAGTCTGACCCTATCTCACTGTTAGCTTTGTATGTAAAAAGTGGAAAAATTTTATAGATTATTGTTTGGTCTTCTCATCCTCAGATGGCAGAAGTGAAAAAAGAAGCTTTTTTAAAAAATGCTGAAGTAAGAGTTAAACAACACAAGAGCTGAAAACATAAATTAGGATAAAAGTCTTCATTAAAGGATAAGCAAAACATGGAAATTTGCCTAAAAGTATCTCAATGTGGTGTGAAATGAAAGAAGCAACCTAAAATATAATAAATTTCCACTTACATTACTCCAAAGTTTTGGGTTTTCTGTTTCATATGAATTGTATTGCTATGGTAAGCCTGTTATGAACATCTACAGAATCACAGTAAAGTTTTCAAAGGACCTCAGGGAGTCACCTAATCCAATTCTGTGCTGCGGGTAGGTGCAGTTAGATGACATTGCCCAGGACCACCTCCAGCAGACTTCTGAATATCTCCAGGGCATCTGTACAACCTAATCCGTATTTTTTTGGGAAAAACAATTTCCTTATATCTAACTAAAATTGTTCAAGATGGTGCCTGTTTCCCCTTATGCTGTCACTATGAACCTTCAGTAGTAGTCTGGGTCCATCTTCTCTATTTCCTCCAATTAAGTGGCTGTAGAGAGCAATTAAGGTCTCCCTCCTCTTTGCCTTTACAATTTTAGGCTAAAATGGCCTTGCTCTTTCAGCCTCTCCTTGTACATCACAGGGTCCAGCACCTACACCAGCTTGGTAGCTCACTTCTGGAGTCACTTCTTCTACTGGGCACGCCAAAGCCAGAAGTAGCACTCACAGTTTGGTCTCACAACTACTGATTAGAGAGGAATGATCTCTTCTCTGGGGCATGTTGGTTACATTTTTTATAATAAAGCCCAGGAGGCTGCTGGTCCTCTTTGCCACAAGGACACTCTGCTGACTCACATTCAGTTTGTCCTTCAGTACCCTCAGCTCCTTTTCTGTAAAACTTTTTTATGACCACACAGCCCCCAGAGTATGAGGCTGCATAAGCTTTGCATTTATATCTTTCTTGATCATAAGGTCACTGACAGTGTTTAGTCTATTAAGGACTTGCAACTACAGGAATATATTGAATACCCTTAATGTTAGGTGTGAGAAGTGAACTTGTAAGAGAATACTTTATCTTATCATCCAGGTCATTAATAAAGACACTAAAGATTATTGGCCACAGTATCAATATCAGAGGGACCTCACTGGTGATCAGCCACGGTAACAAAATTTTGAAAACTACCCCTCGTGTCTGGCATTCCAGGCAATCTTCCACTGTCAGGTTGGTCAGTTAGTGGTGGCTTTTCCCAATGAATTCTGCTCTTGTCTTGAACACTTCTCTCACAGTCCCCTGATTACTATGGCCAGCAATGTCATCAATCTGTATAAAGTGAAGTTCTTCATTGTTTGTGAGTAGAAAAACCAACAGACTATCTCCTCTCCTGCCTCAAGAAAGAGATGCCCTTGGTCCTAGTGGTGTTATTTTTGGATTGCTAAACACAGATGGAGGAAAAAAAAAAAAAAAGGAACACTGTAATCTTTAAGCACATGAAGTTTCTACAAAAGGAGAGAAAGGGTTTATTCTGAATGTAGAAATGATGATGAACTAGGATAGATTCCTGGGACCTTCAAATCTCTCCCTACTGATGTCTGGGTAGCTGGGGAACTCCTGGCTGGCTGTCACTTTGGAATCTAAGTTTCATTCATAATCATGCTCTAAAACTAGCCTGGTATCTGGTCAAGTGTTCAAAGTATAATGAGATTCAGCTACTTTTGATTTTCAAAGTAAAATTTATTTCTTCCCCTAATGTTCATTCTACTTTAACCTAAATTAAGTGGTTTAGTTGTCTAAGCAGATTTCATAACTAAATTGCTTTTTTAATTCCATTGTGGACCAAATTTCTAAATCTGAATGAAAACTTATTTTTAACATATACATGATGTACATAGGACTAGATTTGGGCCATCTATCCCGATGTTTTTAGTCTGACATTTGTGTTATGAAAATGGATTCTACCTTAGCTGTAAAGAGCCTGGAATGGAAGGAAGATTGAGAGAAAGTTTTCAAAATAATTTGGAGACTTTTATATGGTAGGACATGGAGGAAAGCTGCCAGATGTTTAGGTATGGTTGTGACAGGATGCAAAATTAGCAGGTGCTAGGGACAGGATTAAAAGCCAAGGGAAAAAAAAAAAAGAAAAAAAAAAAAAAGTAATGCTGAACCTTTTTATTCCCTGAGGCACCTGCAATTAAACAAAAGGCTGAACTACCATCAATTCAAGCAAAAGCAGAGCTGTAACTCATTCAGTTTATTTAATAATACTTTCTGTGTAAACAAAAAGCTTCAGGGGAAATATTCAACAGTAGAATACTTGCAGAATAATGCTTAGTTTTTGGAGTCCAGCTACAACTCTGACAAAATTTGAGGTGATTTTCCATCAGTCTCTTTTTTTAAGAGTTCTACAAAGGCCTTCCGGAGAAATTCATCCTAAGGCTTTGTTTTCTGAGAATCAGTAGTTAACATCGGGAGTAATTCTGTCTCAAAAGATATGTTCTAAACAGCCTCCTCACAAAAGGTATACACAACAGTCATCATGAAACTTTCTCTCAAATTATACCGTCAAAAGGAGTTTAATTTTTAAATACCTAGGATAGCAAGGAAATCTTGAGCATTTTCTAACATAATTAATCTCGAGTCATAGGTTATTGTTCAGGATCTGATAAATCTGCTGCCAAATAGTCAATCACCTTCGTAGTCTATGTTTGGTTGTACTGGAGCTGGCTGGGATGGAGCTAATTTTCATCATAGCAGCTCATATGTAGCAACAGTGTTTCACATTTGTGAACAAAACAATGCCGATAGCACACTAATATTCTAGTTGTTGCTGAACTGTCTTTGCACAGTGTCAAGCCCTTCTCTGTCACTTTGCCCCTTCAGTGAATAAACTGTAGCATGCACAAGAGTTTGGAAGGGGACACAACTGAACAATGACCCAAACAAACCAAAGAGATATTCCATAACATATCACACTCAGAATAAAATGGAGTGGAGGGTGGTTAGGGAGGTTACCATCTTTTGCTTAGGAACTCGCTGGGTATTGATCTACCTGGAATATATTGAGTGATTGCCTTTGCACAACTTGTTTTGTTTTCTTTCTCTCTTCTTCTACATCTCTTTTACTTATTAAACAAATTATATTTCAACTTGGAACATTTTCTTGCTTTTACTCTTCTCCTCTGTCCAACTTGGATGGGAAGGGGAAGTAAACAAGTGACTGTGTGGTATGTACCAATATTAAACCACAAAAATGCTCCATGTCTAAGTAAAATAAGTGTCATCAGAGACAAAACAGAGGTGAAGTTCAGTCCTGTCTCCCAGCTCTTTTAGTCTAGCACCACCTGTCAGACCCCAGAAAAAATCCTATTTGAGTTTATTATAAACATAGAGAACATAGTCTTCTAATGTACATCATTGATTATAAAGCCTTTTTTATAGCTAAAGCTGTAAGAATGTGATGCATTTCTTTTAAGAATTCTTGCAACAGATAACCTAGAACTGCCTGATGTAATAGTCATGATAGACCTTCCTGTAAATGCCCTTAATACAAGCAAGGTTGCCAAATGCACCTGACTTAGTCCTTTGCATCTGTGATTGAGTCATGTGGGTTTGCCAAAGAGATGTTCAATGGCATGCTGGTGTTACTGGTTTGCTGCATCAACCCTACAGAAAACATTGCATGAATTTCCACTGATTTGTTGCACTCACAATTCTTCTTGTAGGCAAGAGAAATACATTACATATGCAAAAGCATGAATTGTTATTCCAATTAACAACTTAGCCTAATCAAAGAATTACTATTAATTCAACTTAAATTATTATAATATCTGCAGTTCAGATTGCATAACAGTAAAAAAGGAATATATACAAATCCTCTAGTATCTACCCCTTTTTCTGATGTTATGCTTGCCTTTCCCCTGACCTACCAACTCCTGGGGTCAATTGCTTGTAATGGGGTAGTGGAATACAGAGAGTTGTCAGCATCCCAAGTCTTTAAGTAGGAGACAGATGATGAAGTTGCTAATTCCTTTCTTCCTCCTTTATGGTCACATTTTTATGATTGCTAACACACTATACCTTGATGAAAGCTGCACTGGTTTTACCAAAGTCTAAAAAAGATATTCCATGTGAAATTGTGAGGAAAATACACATACAGGACTTAAATCCACCATGAACATATTTCAAGCAAAAGAAACCAGGAAACAAGGAAGATTTTCCAAGTGAAACCATAAAGAATGGTTACTCCTGTATGTGGTACCAGGAAAAGGAAAACTGAGATGAAGCTTAGTGTGTTTTAGGAAGATGAAGCAATGTGCCAGCCCTCTTTCTAAGTATATTTAACTGCCAAGTTAATTTAGGTAGTGAAAAGAAATCCTTCTAAATGCTTTTTCAATAGACTCACACAAGAACATAAAAAATGTGACTATTAGCATTATTGAGAATGAAAATGCTGTTCATTATGTCAGATCAGTAGAAAGGGTAATGATAATTTAAATGTAAGTGTGATTGTGAGAACACCAGTATTTAATGGTGATTATGGCACTGGTAAAGAAGGAGTGAAAGTGTAAGCCAATCTAAAGTCCTTATGTACTCAGAAAAGTTTTCAGAAACGTCTGTGATGTTTTGACTTGACAGCTAAATGTATTTTTTAGGTTTGAAACTACACCAAAATCCAATTTTTGTTGTATTAAAATGATTTTCCTCATGTTGAGGTGGCAGTTTCTGTGTTCCAGTTTGTGTCCATTACCCCTCAAAAAACCCCTCGGAAGAAGCGGGTCGTGCTCCTGCCTCAAAGAGCTACACGAAGTACGCGGGCACAACCGGACGGAAGTGCCAGGGAGGTGGCGCTCACCACGACCACCGCTGGCGGTTTCCGGGAGTGCGGCAGCCGCCCACAAGGCTGCGCCCACCTCCTCTTGCCAGGCCTCGGGGTGCGATCCGTCCTCTCTTCTCCCCCCACCGCCCCTTTCCGCGGGCCTGGCCACGACACAGAGGCAGGGTTACCTGGGTTTCGCAGCTCGCCGGGGCCAGGCGCAGCGCACGAGGTTCCCCCGATGGGCGGGCCTGCGGCGGGCAGCTCCGTTCCGCAGAGCCGGCGAGGCCTCGGGAAGGCACTTCCGCCGCCCACACGCGCCCGCCGTCCCTGGGGGCACAGGGGAGGAAGCCCCGGGGGGGTGCCGGCGCGGCGCGGCCCGGTATTCACGAAGTCGTGTGCAAGTACTCGAGGGTGAACTGGGCCCGGTTCAAGCCTCTGTAATTGGCCATGGCGGCGGCGGCCGAGCGCGGGAAGCGCCCCGCGTGCACCGGTCCCGCGCGCTTCGAGGCCGCTTCGAGGCCTCCCTGCCTGGAGCCGTGGGCCACGCCTGCCGGGCATCCAGCGCCACATGCGGGTCGCCGCCAGGCCCCGCGGCTTCCTCCCGCCGCGCCGGCCCAACGCCTCTCCCCCCCCCCTTGCCCCCCCCCGAGTCTCAAAGAAAGAAAAAAGAAAGCGAGGATACAAGTATTTAGCTTATGAACAGCCAAAGTAATTTCTAAGAAATAACGTGCCAGGAATAATTAGGATATTGTTTTTAATAACAAAGGATGAGACAACAGTAAATTTGTCTTATCTGTTAAAATAGGGCCTATTGTAAACCCATCAATGGATTTAATCAGACGATGAGATGCTCTGTAAAGTCTCCTGTGTTCTGCTCTGCCTTGTATAAGCACATTTCAGTAATTGTTTCCTCTGCCCTTTGTACCTACTAAATGAATAATGAATAGTTATTAAAAGCGTGGCTCAGTAGGATTATTTATGTGACATATTTCACAAAATACATCTTTAATTAAAAATCAGCAATGCAATTATGAACATCATAAAGGAAATAACAAAAGCAATATTAAGCAGCTATTTGGGTGTGGGTTTTTTTTTTCTCTCTTAGAAATGAAGACAAGGTACTCATGTGCATACATAAAATCTGTCATTGAAGGTATTTCACTTGCTTTGGTTGGTATTAGAAAAATTATTAATATTTGTGAGAAAAGCAGCTTTCACTGAACATCACTTTTGGGAACTGAGAATATTCAAGTCAGAGGAACAAGCCAGTCTTCTTTTAAATTGTCATAATTTCACAGAAAATGCCATTTTTGTCCTCACCATAATTTCACAGAAAAAACCTGCCATTTCTGTCCTCACCCATCCAGAAGGGACCTGGCCTAGTTGGGCAGTAGGGTACACACCTGACATTTAGGCAGCTCTTCCTGGAGGAGGATGAAATGCAGATCACTGAATGGTAGGGATTGGAAGGGACCAGTAGATGATCTCCAGAAATCCCTTCCAAAAAAGCATTCAGCTTTTATTCCTCACCTAGAGATGCTAGCATCTCATTTTCCCCCGTCTAATAAAGATAAAAGAAGTTTCTAAGGGTTAGTCCTGGAAATTCGTTTGTGCATGCATCTTAACATGACTCAAAGAAAAGAAAAAAGAAAAAAAAATTGCATGTAATCAGTTTTTTTCAAGTGGTCTCTAAAATATCATCCCTTTAGGATATCTTTCCGTACTTGAGAGGATTGCACTCTCATAATTTATCCAAACAATTGCTACCATGTACTTCTGTAATTTAAATTTATGTTAATCGGTTTATTTCAATTGGAAATTTTCAGTTTCCTTCTAAAACTTGTTCTTGAATATCCAAAAACTAAATGGAGGGGGCTGGAGGGATGAAAAAGACTTTTTGTCATACTTGCGGTTGCAGTATTGATCTGTTTTCTTCTGCTAAAAAAAAAAAAAAAAAACCAAAGTCAAATAAACCCAACCACACTAACTTTGAAGCATTGTTTTCCTTCCCTTTTAAAAAGCAAGTGCAGTACTGAGTTGATGTAGCTCAATGCTTTTCTAATGAAGCATCAGAAGCTGACCACTCTCTTCTAAGTAGAGCAGGCCATTGCCTAGGGCAGCAAAGTGTTTATTGAATTTTATTTGTATGAATGGCTGAGGGATCTTGCACATTTTCTAGTCTGCCTGTGGAAATGCCTGTTTCTGACCATAGTGAAATACAGTTTGCTTCTACATGGACAAAGTGTTGCAGCAGAACTATCATTTGAAAACTTGTATTGTTTGGTCCAAAGCTTGGATTACGCAAGTCATAAGACCAACTGTTACTTGGCACAATATTAGGTGTGTGCAGAAAAGCTCTTGCTGATCCTTGCTCCTGCAGACCAAGGTCACTGATCAAACGTGCCCCATATTGAGGTGCAGTAACTAAGAGATGGCACCTGCAGAGAGAAGCAGCCAGGACAGGTGACCCCAAACTGACCAACAAGGGATTCCATCCTACATACGGCATTTTCAGTATAAAGTGAACACAAGGGTCAAACCTTTTCTTCAATGGCCAGTGTCTGAGGAGGACTCTTTGTTCTCTTTTGATCCCAATCCCTGTATTCCTTAATCCAGTTCCAGAACTGATCTCCTGAATCCAGTTCCCGTTTGCTGCTCAGTCCAGCCTGGGACTTCCCCAGTGTCTCCTCCACAGCATCAGTGGTGATGGTAATCTAATTGCCATCAGGGGGACTAGGTTCAATAGTGGTATGTATTTTTATATATTTCATTTTCTTGTTAGTATTGTCATTATTTTTCCAATCCATGTCTGTCTCCCTTATTCCCTTTCTCTTCCCCTTTGGGAAGGGAGAGGGGTTAACAAAGAGCGTGTGTTATAGATCTAATGGGGAGCACTGACCCTAAACTGTGACACTGACCAACTGCTAAAGTAATTCAGTTGTGTGGCAGAAGAGTTAGATCCATCTGGTAGATGCCATATAGAAACAAGATCTTTTTTTTTCATGTAACATTATCTATAGGCCAATACTTGGTAAGTGAGCTCCCTCTCAGGAAAATCCCTTTTAATAAAATGTGCCTGTTACATTACCTGACTATAAAGAAAGTATACAAATATGGAATAAATAATATTTTTCTGCTTAAAATTTTAATTTACCCTATGTAGTGAATATATGTGAAAATCCACATACATATGTGGATCTATAAATAAAACCACACTGATGTACAGATCACACATTTGCATTTAGATATCAGTGCAGTGTGGTTCTAGGGGACATGTTTTTCTCCATTTTCTTCACATTACATCAAAATTATTCACCTGCAAAATTACTTTGAGTGACGATATTGATGCACCATGAAATTAATTTTCTGTTCTGTAGAAGTCTGTTTACAAATTTTCTTTTCTGTATAATGTGCTAATCATATCCAAAATCTCTAACATCACAAAGAATCCTAGGGTCATTAGAGAAGATAACTCAGCAACAGCCAGAAATAATCAATAAAATATTCAAGTGTTCTTTTTTTTTTTTTTCCTTTGCTTGCCAGACAGAATTATTATGGAAATTATGGTAAAGCTGCTAGTTTCAGAAAACATCATCTAGGCTGAGTAGGTCTATATTATAATCACAGTCACATCAAAAAAAGGCTTCTGAGACATTGCTGAGCCCGGCAGTTAACAGATAGACACAAGGGCACTGGAGCTCCCTTTCTCCAGTTCAGCTGAGCTGTATGTGTTCCCAGTAGACTCACACATACATACCATACTGTACACAGTATATACATGTATATGACCAGACATACATTTCTATTCAGAAAATGGTGCCTTTACCAGCATCCACCTAAACACACAGCACTCAGATGAACAGCACAGAAGGCCCAATCCTGTTTGTAAGCCCATATCCTGTCCATAAGGCCCATGTCCTGTTCATATTGAGCTGAACAGAATTTTAATCTGCTAGTGAAAATATTATATATGCATGTGTGTTTTTGTGTAGGCTCACTAGAGGTCCTTCCAATGGCTTGTCCAAGATCCCCTGTTCTTGCTGCATCTACAGCCCCAGATGTTCATGGTCCCAGTCCACTTGCTGGGTGTCAGACTTCTGTTTGTTGGCTAGTTCAGCTTGAGGTTTGGCAGCATACACCCAGACCCTCATCTTTAGTCATAGAATCACAGAATTGTAGAATGATAGAGGTTGGAAGGGACCTCTGGAGAACTTCAAGTCAAACCTCACTGCCAGAGCAGGATCACTTAGGACATGCCACACAGGAACATATCCATGTGGGTTTTAAAAGTCTCTAGAGAAGG
>JANIJG010001912.1:81564-93770 GCA_024611175.1 Megaceryle torquata | reverse complement strand
TTTCCTGACTTGTTACCTAATACTTGCTGACGCTGGAAGAAGTTTTGTCTATGACTAATAAGGTGATTGGTTAATGTTCTTTACACAACATCCTAAAAAATATTTGTGGACTTACTCTGTCTAGTTTGAGCCATCATTTACCAGTTGAAACTTGTTTTAATTTTTCTCTGTGATTAGACTGGTATTGGGAAGCTATGGGCATTATCAATGCCAATATATTCTTTCAGGTTTTCTCATACATAATTGATTCCCCCCCCGCCCCGGGTTTCTGTAACAATGAATGAGGTCTTTTTCCTACTCTTATTTTTGTTTCTATTTCCTTCCTTACACAGCCAGAAGAAAAGTGTAATGGATTTATTAAAAAAAACAAACAAACAAACAAACCACAAAACCAACCAACCAAACAAAAAAACCCACAACAAAACAAAAAAACCCCACCAAAACCAAACCTCAAAACAAAATGCAGTCTTAGTGACAACATCTTTCTACATTGTGGGAATGAAGTAATGAAATTCCTTCCCTTAAGATAGAAAAAATATGGTAAGATTTGTAACCTGCAAGTAATCCCTGTATGTATCTTTGAAGGGCCAGATGCACATTGAACTCGTATTTAAAGTCTGTACTCTTCTTTAAAATGTGTTCTGTTCCTCACTATTTCAGTTGTTCAGATCATTTCCATATAGCACTCTGAGGAGATGTAGAGTATTCGTTGTAGTACAGAATGCATTAAGCTTCTGCAGATGCTTAGGAAGGAATGATCTAAAAATCAACTTACTGTAGCTTAACAGTTCACTGTCTGACATTGAATGCATGGAACATCCATGTACAGACTTCTTGCCTACCTACGTAAAAGCAAATGCCAGGAGAAGACTACTTCAGTCAGCCTGAAAGAAACTGAGGTGGGACAGGTTACAACGTCTGGGTTTGCAGGTTAGCACGGTGAAGAGCATACCTATAGTTGCCAGGATCCAGCTGATAAGTAATAAATTGATTGGGTTCTCAACAGTTGACTTCTTGCCGGCTTCAGTTTTTGTTCTCTGCCGAAGAACAGCAGTGGTGCTGAAGAAGTGGAACAGTTTTGCTCTGCTGGTCTTGGATGAGCAGATGAACAGCTATCAAAGTGCACAAGCATTTCTGTAGTGATAGTGGTAGGGAAGGCGTATTGGTGGCAAGGTGTACACAGCTTTGGCTAGCTGCATCTTCCAGATGCTGTGGGATGGAGTAAGTGTATCCAGTTTTAAGATGTAACCAGAAACTGTTATTTAAGGGTTCTGAGCTGGTGTTAAGAAGGGGTAACGCTGTGACAAGAATCCTGATATTCTGTCTGTTCCTTACAGCAAAATAGTGCAAAACTGAGTATGGTAGCGGTTTGAGGTATGGGCCTCCTGCTCTTAACTGCAGGCTTCATTTTCTGTGGAGTGATAAAGCATTTTAAAGTACAAAATAAGAAACATTTTAATGAGTTTTTCCTTTCTTTCTTTTAGGACTCTTCCAGGATGGTCTCAAGCAGGTATAAAAGGTACGAGATCTTTGTACACAGCACATTGCTTTACGTACATAGTTCTGCCAGAAATAAAGCTGATTAAATGAGTGCTTGTAGTAGAAGCCACCACACTGATACTGTAGATATACAGCCTGATTTGGGGGTAAGGAACTGAGAGATGTAGCAAACTTATCCAAACCCCTCTATTGTGTTCTATTTTGGAAAAAAAAAATCAGCTAGTGTTTTGCTGGGTCTTACTAGTGCAGAACAATTTCCCGAGCAAATGTCTCACTTAACTACATGTTACCTCAGAGGTAGTAGTTTCAGAGCTAAGTTCTGAACCTCCATTTTCTGAGGTTTAATATAGTATGATAATTTTACTTCTCTCTGCAGTAATACCAGAAGAAATTAATATGGTTTTGTCATATTGCTGTCTCAGTTGTAGGGGATGCTGCCCACGTGTAGAGTGTCCTGTTAGTTATTTGTCTTAGAGACAAGTGTTACCTTGGTCCCCTACTCAAGTTCTTCAGTATATATTCAGAAGCTCTTGATGCACCTGACTAGTGTGTGAAATTTGGTCCATGTGGGGTTAATATTGACAGTTATCACAATTATTAGGAAAATTTAACGAGGCTTAAATGTAAAAGGCTTAAAATTCATCAACTGAAGCAAGGTATTTGTGTAAACATTTCTATTTGACACATGAATTTTAGATATTCTCTTTCAGGTATCATTTACTCAGGTAAAATATGTAAGTGGTTTCATCTGTGTATATATATCCTGGCTGTGGAAGTAAGTGCATAGAGCACCTACAATTACCTAGCCTTCACTGATGTATTTTCCACCGCTTACACTTTTTCACCTATAGAATCACAGAATGATTTGGGTTGGAAGGGGCCTTCAAAGATCATCTAATTCCATTCCTACTGCTATGGGCAGGTACAGCTCCCACTAGACCAGGTTGCATCAGGTCACTCAAAGCCCCATCCAGCCTGGCCTTGAACACTTCTAGGGAGTAACACACAACTTCTCTGGGCATCTTGTTTCAGTGCCTCACTACCCTCATTGTAAAAAATAATAACCTAACCTGTTGCGCTTTAGATTTCTTAGTGTGGTGCTCTCTTTTATATTCCTGGGTTTTCATAAACCTAGTTGAGTGATGCTTTTTATTGATGAAAGGTTTGTGTAGGGTTTTTTAAATCACTTTTGCATTGCAGAATGGGTAGACTTATTGTCACAACTTTAACATAATTTCATTATTACTTTCTTACTAATCAAACACATTTTAGTTCAGTCTTCACTTCCTCTTCAGTCCCACTGCAGAATTTCATTGCTGTTTGTATCTGCCAAATACTTAGTGGTGTGTGTCATAGTGCTTTTTGGCTTTTCATAAACCTTATCTTTCCTCTGTTCGCATGCTGTATATACTCACTCAAAAAAACTTTGTTGTGTATGGAGTGGTAATAAGTAGAAGATTGCACTGTCACATTTGTAGCCTAATCAAAAATAAGCTGATTCTTCTGATTAGCATTGCAAAAGTAGGAATCTCCAAAAACTAGAAAATGCTGAAATAAGACTCATTTATGTAGACTTCATTCAGTCAGCTTTAGTTACACATGTGGAATGTACATTCTTTGTTCACCAACTTTCCCCCTCAGGACTGGCATCACGTTCAGGAGGAATATGACTTGCTGTGAGCTGCTGTTCAGTATCTTGCAGAATCACAGAATGTTAGTGGTTGGGATGGACCTTGAAAGATACTGTAGTCCAACCCCCCTGCCAGAACAGGATCACCTAGATTAGGTCACCCAGGAATGCATCCAGGTGGGTTTTGAATGTCTCCAGAGAAGGAGACTCCACAACCTCTCTGGGCAGCCTGTTCCAGTGCTCTGTCACCCTCACCATGAAAAAGTTTCTCCTTGTGTTCACATGGAACCTCCTGTGTTCCAGCTTGCACCCATTGCCCCTTGTCCTATCACTGGATGTCACTGAGCAGAGCCTGGCTCCATCCTCCTGACACTCACCCTTAATATATTTATTAACGTTAATGAGGTCACCCCTCAGGCTCCTCCAGGCTAAAGAGACCCAGCTCCCTTAGTCTGCCCTCAAAAGGGAGATGTTACACTCCCTTAATCATTTTTGTGGCTCTGAGGTGGATTCTTCCAAGCAGTTCCGTCTTTCTTGAACTGAGAGGCCCAGAACCATACACAATATTCCAGATGCAGCCTCACCAGGGCAGAGTGGAAGGGGAGGAGAACCTCTTTCCACCTACTAACCACACCACTTCTAATACACCTCGGGATGCCCTTGGCCTTCCTGGCCACAAGGGCACATTGCTGGCTCATGGTCATCCTGCTGTCCACCAGGATTCCCGGGTCCCTTTCTCCTATGGGGCTTTCCAACAGGTCAGTCCCCAGCCTATACTAGAACATGGGGTTGTTCTTTCCCAGATGCAAGACTCTACACTTGCCCTTGTTATATTTCATTAGATTTCTCCCTGCCCACCTCCCCAGCCTGTCTAGAACTCATTATGTACGTTTCCATCTATTTTACTGCATAGTCTCCAAACTCACGTTGAAAACAAAGGATTATTTTCCTGTGAAGTCAGCATAGTGCCTAGCGCTCACAAGTACCTCGTGAGTTTTGTTCTAACTGAACCTCCATGAGTTATACAGTGCCCACTGTGATTAGACTTACAGAGAAAAACCCCTAAAACCTTCTATTTGAAAAATTTTACCTCCTCTGAAGTTAATTTTCAGGGTAGTATACTTGAACATAGTGTATCTTATAGTGGCTTCATTTTCTGGTGTGAGTGCTAAAGGAGATGGGACTAGAGTCCTCTTCTGTCAGTTTACACCTTCTGCCCTCACTGCAGATGTCTTACAGAAAACAGCCTCCTCTACAGTAATTCTTAACTCGGATCACTCAGATCTCACAAGTCCCAAATGCAGTCCTTTGGAAACTGAAATTGCTGTCTTGTGATTGCACCTAGAATTGAGAATTGAATGTCAGAAGGCTGAATTGAAACCATAAGATAATTTGACGCTTAAATACATGCAGTTTAATGTGCTTTTAACAGTTAGGGGTGTACAACATTAGGTTTTCAAAGCAAACGGAGAGCAAAGCATGTTCTCACATTGGGATCAACAACTTTGAGATCCTATTTGAAACTGTTACTTGTGTTACTCTTGACAAAAGCTGGTCAGTACTTTGTGGGTGGGGAAGAGACTGTTAGTAAACCTTATAGACATATGACAGGAAAAAAAAAAAGTTTTCCTAAAATCTTGGGCTCTGTTATAGTCTCCCTCTTCCACAGAAAGCATTATTTGTCAGAAATTTTCAGGTAATTTTCTTCCATCTTCACTACCTCTGCTTCTCCTCTTTTGCCTTCTCCCTCTTCTCCAATTGCTCATCACCAGAAGTGTCATCTCCATCTTGGCATTTGTTTTCACTGATTTCAATTTCTTAGCACAGTTAGAAACTTTTTCCTGTCTATTCCCCTTTCTTTTAGATACTTAAATTTAATCATTGAGGTCATAATCTTTTCTTTCTTATTTTTCTAATTTCATGGGGGTTTTTTTGTTGTTTTTCTCTTCAGGATTTCTAGTCCTGGGTTACTGACACCATCCTGGGCTTCCAGTACCTTTTCCTTTCCCTTACCATATAGCTATTTTCATATCTACATTGAAATACCCAGACTCCTAGACTTAAGAAGACAAGAGAGACTTAAGAGCATAGAAGAGGGATCTGTGCCATGTGTTCACATGGAATCACTGTTCCAGGGCTCAAGGAATCTCACAGATTATACTACCTATTTAATCAGACACACTGGCTACTTTGCCTTATATGGATGCAGCAATCCATGGTTAACATTTATATGGCATTGCTGAGAATCTTGTTTCACTGAGTGTCCATTGACTGGAAGATGTGTTTACAAATGAACTGTGCTGGCTACTGTTGTTCTACTTCTGTTTTGGCTGACTTGGACAAACTGAGCTTGTCTCCTTATTCAGTAAAGTAAATAAAAGTTTGGGATGAGGAACTATAATGGCCTATAATGGTAGTCTTTCTTCTGAACTTAATTCAAAAATGTCCACACTTACATCTCAAAAGTTTGTGGAAGGGTTCCTTTGTAGTTGTACGATTAACTGCATAAAATATTTTCAGAAGAAAACCATGGTCTTGTTGTGATCTGGAGGGGTACTGTAAGATCTGTTAAAACCACGACCAAGATTCTTCAAGGTCGTGAAGGCCACAGGGCATGTTCATGAGAGTATTAGAGAGTTGTGGTCAGCTGTCTAACATGACTGTGAGCTTTATGTGATTAAAACGTGTAGGTATCCTTCAGTTGTAATAGCTCTTACCAAATTCCTCATATGGTTGTTTTGGTTTTTTTTCCTCTAAACTTTCCTTAAAGTGATGCACCTCATCTTGGCCATTCCAAACTGCTGTTACTGTAACTGGGTCTAGCAGTTTTTGCACTGCTTTAAAACAACTACTCACAAAGCAAGCATGTTGCCATTAATAAGAGTTGTTTTCTGATTTGGGTCTGATGCTATTGCCATAATTGGTGACATCACTGAATTCTCAAACAAGAGAATGACAAACTGTATTCTTTTTATTCAAATATTTGGGTGTAACCTGCATGTAAATGTGTATTGTTTTTCTTGTGTTCTGTGAACTAAAAAGTTTTCTTAAGTAATAGTAAAACAAGACATGTATGTGGACATAGGAATATTTTGGTAGGCATGGAGAGTTTGTTTTAGCAGCTTATTTCTAAGACTGCTAGCTTTTGAACTAATTTACCTTCTTATTTAGAAATGTCTTAAATTGAAAAGAAAACCTTGCAAATCAGGATTTAAAATAACTCAGAAGATTTTTGCATGGTTTATGGATCAGACAGATCAGGCTGGATCAGTTTTCAGAAAGAGTTAGATTAAAATCTCTTAGTGGTTCAGGGGTGTGTTCTTCTTATAAGTTTGTTTATTAGTGGAAATTAATACAATATGGTATGGTTTTATGGCTTTCACACAAAACGTCAGAGAGATTATTTGGGTTTTTTCTCCATCTTTTACCATGGTACATTGCACTAACATGGAACCTGATAGGTAGAGACAGTTGCCTATTGCTAAAAGATTACATTTTACTCGAGTTTTACATTCATGCAAGAGTTGAAAAATAACAGAGGAAGAAGAGATGATGAGAAGCAGCTAGTGCTTCAAGAGTACTCATTGGAAGTGCTCTGAAAGAAACGTTAAAGAGTGCTGCTGAAATTGTCTTGCTCAGTGTTTTTAGATTACTGCAAGACTTAAACTATAACAATTTACATTCCATCATACTAACCTTGGTCTCACTAATTCAAAAAATAATACAGCTGCAAAATAGTGTTTCATAACAGTTTGCCCAGACTTGCCTTCTTGCCTGTGCTTGAGAAATCAGCAGTGAGGGTTGGCTGTTGCAGCATTATCTCATCCAGTTTGTTACATTAGGACCACGACTGTGCGGATATGAACACTTAAAATAGACAGGGGTCACTTAAGGTGCTTTTCTTGACTTTTGTATCTTTTTTTTTTTTTTTTTCAACTGATGCTGATAGCAGGAGAAGGCAGAAGCACTTGGGGTTTATTTCTGCAGAAGTATTTGATGCTCTGGGTTGAGCCAGCTGCACTTCCTCGCTGTCCCTTGTGCCAGTGCTCCTGCAGCTGGACGGGGTGATGCTTCAGAGAGTCACTGCGGCTGAAAGTCAGTGGTTTCCTTTGCTGGGCTCTGGATTGCTGCATCATCTCCTTGAATGGTTTCCTACTCAGTCACCTGAAGACAGGAGCCAAGAAAAGTGGGAGGCAGCTGCGAATGTGCAACTTTATAGAAGACAAGGCTGCCTTTCCTTAGCTTTGAAAGCCATGGACTTGCCTTGAGCAATCTGAACAGAAGTCCAGGGTGGCCCATTTAGAAATACTGTCTTTTGTTCATTCTTCCAAAGAAGCTGTTGACAGCTGGCAGGATTTCAGTGACATAATTAATTAGGAGTTTTCAAATCAAGTATAGTTACAAACTTCTGACGATAAAAACAAATGGGTTGTAGTTGAAATCAATGCGATTTGGTTTTGACTGGGTGATTTTAATTGGATGAAATTGCAGTTTGTAAAGTGCTGCACGAAAACATTGGAAGAACCAAAGAGGCATTGGAAGGAGCAAGACTCAGTCCACCTTAATGTAATACTGATTTTAAACCTGCCTCTGTGTGAATAACTGATTGTATTTTATATTAAAGGAAATTGCTAGTACATCATTCTGAAACAAAACTTCTGTTTCTGTATAAGAGGAGTCAAACTGCACTGTGGGTTGATTTCACTATGTGATTTTTATTTAAGTACAACCAGGAAAAAACTTTGAAAAGCAAATATTCTTAAGTTGCAAGTGTGTTCTGTTTTCAGCATTCTAGTATAGGAATACATGTTTAAATGAGATTTTGATAGTGGCTAATTTAAAGTAAGCTGAGGGAACAATGAGTTGAATTTGTTAAGCATCTTGTCAAACATGTCCTTTTGAAGCAGTAGTGTGAGATGTTTCTATCCAGATGCTTTCTCATTCACTACTCTCTGGGTGGACACTCAAATCCAGTGTATGTATGGCTACAAATACAATCTCTGATACTCTTCTTGAAAACTAAGTTTAAAAATAATGTTTCCTGTGGCTAGAAGTTTCAGCTGCAAGTGTTGGAACAGTCTTACCTGCATAAGGCATTTAAATGCTAAAAAGTGGAATACATTTTGAACTGCATTCTTGAGCAGTGACTCTAAATTTTTTCAACTTGCGGACCCCTATAATTTTTCATCTGGTGCTAATGACCACTTTTACCCAATGTACATAGAGGCTTTCTCTTTTTTTTTTTTTAATATCTTTTTTGAGATTCCAGGAATTTCCAAGTTACAAGTATTTGTAAACCTTTAATCAGTTAAGAAGTGGAGGAAGTGAGGTTTCAGTTGCAGTCTCAAGCTAAACAGGTGGTTCTGTCATAGGCATGCACTATTCCCCCTCCTCCCCCAAGAGAAAACATAAATCCAGTTTGTTTTCTTAGGAGTATACAGAGCTCTTCAGTTTGGACAGACTGCTGTTATTGTTAGTAATAGTATTGCTGTTATATTTTTATAAATAAAATTTAGATTCTTTATACTTAGGAAAAAAAAAAAAGCATGTATATACAGGTCTGTTTCCATGGAGATATCTTTTGGGGGCTCTTTGATAGGCATTTCTTCTCAGGCACAGACAACAAGTTAGTGATATTGTTATTCTACATGAGTTTTCTTTCTTGCTTAAGTCTTGCAAAGTGGCATTGTATCTGAAGGCTAAATTTCCATTCCGTGTTTACAGTGTCTCAGATGGTACCTTCTGGGCTGTTGCTGTGTACTGGCCAAAATAAAGAAATAATCTGTCGCATTCCTTTTTTTGGGTTATGTACTTAATGCCTCCTTTATTTTTTTTTTTTCATATTTCATTTCCTAGGAGTCTTCGTGATATGTTCTTTGTACCTGCTGATACTGAAAAGGACTATGTTCAGTAGGGTCTGCTCCCTAGTGGAATCAATGAGGAAATTTTTGAGTATGAGTTTCAGGGAAAATACAGATGTCGTCTTAATTTTCATCATTGATGAGACCCTTTCTATCTTTCTTTCTTGGAACATTACTGTAGGATCATCTGTCCAGCATCACTGACTGGAGCTGAGTAGAGATACTACAGTATATTGACAGAAGAGTTCATTTTGTAGTGGTGAAAAATTGAGCCTTTTTTGTGTGGTTTATCCTTGAGACATTAACAACACTAAACAACAGATCTTTCAGAGAGCTAACTAATCTAGAACTTAGAGAGTTAAGTTAAAATATTTCTCTTATTTTCTGTTGCACCATGCATATCCGGTCCTAGAAATGTTTGGGTTGGGTTTTTGGATGTTTTGTTTTGTTTTTTTTTTTAAATCTTCTAGATGAAGAATAAACAGTGCTAAATATGGTAATAACATTAAGCTACAAAATTCCTTACAATTGTGTCAGTGTGCTTTGGAAACTTCACACATACTGGAGCAAAGCAATATTTATATCCATGAAAAGACATCCTTTTGCCAGATAGTCCTGTTTTTGATTTGTGCTCTATCCATCTAGTTTTGCACAGTATCAGCAGGGGTTTTCTAGAGTTATGAAATGCAAAACTGTTAATTGAACACATTAATCATATAGTCATTTAGGGGAAACATTGTAAGGGTGCTCATAGTGTTTTTCATTCTTTGCCTAAATGCTCTAGCAAACCACTGTATACATATTTCAGTTGTGTGATTTCACAGACTCGCAGACTGGTTGAAGTTGGAGGGGACTGTGGGAAGGCATCTTGTCCAACTCAACCTGCTCAAGCAGGGCCACCTAGAGCCAGTTGCCCAGTACCATGTCCAGGTGGCTTTTGAGTGTCACAATTTCAATTTCTCCTGGTGAAGACTGAACAAGGGTGGTGGTGTTTTTTCATCTTTGGCTGTTTAGCTGTATAATTTTGAAGTCTTAAGAATGGCTTTGCTGGATTGAGGTGGGAAAGATCTATATCTCTATGCCTGGTCCTAGGGCATTCTGTTCTGCTGCTCTTAATTATTCAATAGATTCTACATTGAAGGTAAATAACATTATTAGGAAGAAAAAATGCTATGTGAAGGTGACTGTTAAGTTTGTGACTCTGAAAATGCTTGACTTCTCATAAATGTTTTTAAGTTAGCACTTCTTTTGTACATAGCAATCATAATGGAGAACCCATAAACTTTTTTAAAAAACTAGCTTATGTGCATTTGCAGTGCTTATCTTCTAAAATTACATGGTGGTGCTTTTTTTAAGGAATAGACGCATGATCTAAACCAAACAACTTACCACCAGTAACTGAATGAGTGCCTGCCAACTGAGCTATGACAAACTGTTCTATATCCAAGTTCTGAAGTAAAATATTTGGAAATGGCATGAAATTAATTTTGGACTGCATCATTTTCTCACTTTGGTTTGCTTTCCAGTTCCTTACAGGCCATACACATAATTCCTGAAAAGTCAGTTGATATGCATAAGATTTTAAAATTTTGGATGTGTACCTGTTTTTCATGCTTTATGTTTTCATCTACTCAAAAAGATGCTTGGTTTAAACTTTACACTGGTACTTTACTTTTTAAACTAAAATTGTTTAGCTTTGTTTTTAATGTGCACAGTTGATGAAACATTTAAATCTTTAAAAATAAGATAAGTTAGGTATAAGTATGTTTCAGGTTGGTTACCTATATGATGAGACCTGTGTTGTCCAAGTATTCAACTCCCTTTGGCAGCGAATTGAGTTCTCAGCAACATGAAAGCTGTGAAATAAGTTCTCTGCAGCTTAATAGACTGACCCATTGCATGCTTTGGAAAGCACTTTGTTACTTCTGTCATTTCTATTTTGTTAAATGCGTGTTTGCTTTGCTCTTTGTCTTTGTAGCACAGCTAATGCACCAGAAGAGGATGCTTCAAATAGATATTCCCGAACAGATAGGACAACTTACAGCAGGTACAGCAGGGATGCAAATTCTTCTGGCAGTTCCATACCAAGTAATGCTTTGGAAAAGAGGATTGAGGAACTTGAAAGGGTAAGTACTAACTAACATCTGCACAGCATACATACAAAATAAAGTACCTTAAACTCCGTGGGGAAATTTGCAAGTAAAATACATAGAAATTATGCTAAATATTTGAAGTACAGATAGCTACATCTATAAAAATGTATAAAGAGTCAGACTGTCTGAGAAGAATGTGAACTTTCTGATCACAGATGTTTAGTTTTCATTTGGCATGTAAGTGAGAAATAGTTGAGGTAAAGATAATACACTTAAAGAGCCAGCAGTGCTCTGTGTATTTCTCACATGTGCCTCACGAGACACCAACACAGGGCAAATAACTTGGGGGTGGGACTCATGGGCTGTTCAGAACATTAGCAAGCCTGCTTCTGGTCTACTTGTTTTTTGATTTTTTTTTTAATATACCAAAATATAAAAATTAATTCCTATGCAGTTTTTTTGTGTGTATTTTAAATGTTTGAAACTTTTATTTAAAACAAAGTTTTCATTATTTCAAGCATCCTTCACACAAACAATTTTGGGAAAATGTAATAATATTAAATCTGAGATTTTCACCTAAACCAGTATTTTGCTAAGTAATGTCATCTGTGTAATCTGTTACTGGCTTCTTCATCGTCCTTCAAAGTGGATTTTCGTGGGTAACTCGCCAAATAATCTTGAGTTTATATGGATAAAAGTTACTAAGTAAATAACTTTTAATAGATCCTTATTTGAAAAGATCAAAATAAAGCATATTTTTTAGAAATTGCTTTTTTTTTTCTTCTTTTTTTTTTCTGTCTTGAGGGAGCCTGATTTGAATGAAGCACACTGTAATCCTCCCTTTCAAATCACCTTCCTCCTGAAATAATTTAACTGCCAGTAGCATAGAAAACAGAGGAAGATTTAAGGGCTTGCTTCCAGTATCATGAACTCTAATTGACTGAATTCCTAATGGACATTTTCACACTTTCTCACACTCAGAGCCACAGATCTAATAGTAAGTCTTCATTCCCTGTTAATGGTAGTATAACACCGCCCCCCCCCCCCCGCCCGCCCCCCCCCCACCCCGCCCCACCCACCCCAAAAAAAAAAGAAAAAAACAACAAAAAAAAACAAATAAGA
>JANIJG010001912.1:61674-78378 GCA_024611175.1 Megaceryle torquata | reverse complement strand
GAACTGAAAAATGGAATTTTTAAATCTTACCTAAGAAGAAGAAAACCCATAACATTTTTTTAATTGTTTTTCAATCAGCCACCCCTCACACATTAATGAAAACAAAGGGGGCCCATTTACATTGTAACCGTGCAGTGGGGTTAAGCATGTGACCTTAAAGTATGGTGCGCTTGTGCTCAGTGGAAAGGTTCTTGACAATATAAACAAGAATTACTGCTGTTGGAGAAAGGGAAGACAATTAAAAACAATCTAGGATGCATGTTGTACAGCTGTTCAAGTTTCAGCTACATCTGACCTCTAAAGATGCTACGTGTTTTACTCCAGAAGCTTAAACCATTTTAGTTTTATTAAAATAATCCTTCAACAAAAACTGAATTTGTACAACAAACATGAGGTTATATGAGCAACACAATGAAAATTGCATATTGCTGGCAAAACACGCCATTGCTGCAGTTAAAGAGATGTTGTGGTCTGTACATCTCTTTCCAATATTTCAGTTTACTAACAGCTAAGCAAAAAGGAAATCTTTATGAAGGACGCTAAGAAAACCTGTTGAGGAAAAAACCCACACAACCAAAACAAAACAGACTTCAACAGGTCAAATCCCGTAATCAAATCTATTTGACAGACCTTTGTGCCCAGGCAGAAAAACCTGGCTGATTTCAGCAAAGCTCTTCAGGAGCGGTGTCTCAGCAGAGATTATGTTGCAGGACCAAGCAGCCACAACATTTTTTTAAGCTTAATTTTGGATACCATTGGTTCCAAATAAAATAAAGACAAACTGCAACTATGGTTAGCATTTTCTTTGTACATACCTACAAATTTTCTAATAACTAAGAAAATATTTAAATTTTAAAGAGAAAAGACGGAAAAAGCTTTTTTTCCCCGTCACTCACTACAACTAATTGTCCTAATACTGTCCTTAAAAAACAGGGTTAGAGAGGAAAATCTTCTAAGAAAATAAAAAAGATCTTGGCTAGGTTTCTCAAAACCACAATTTTCCTGCCTGTTTGATCTTTGTACAGTCAGCATAAGCTGCTGAAACCCCTCCACAAATGAAAGGCATTCATGGGAAGCCATCAGAAAGCATTGCTCTTCCTCTGGGACCCAGGACAATAAAAGAAAAGTTTGTGTCTGCCACGTGGGCCTATGATTCGGCTTAAATGAACAAACCATTGCAATATCCTTCTGCTTTGTGAAAGCAATACTTCCTACTTTTTTGGAAGAAAGGAAGTAATATATAAACAGAACAAAGGGAAGAGGCAACACAAGTAGAGCCTCTCATAATAAATACTACAGTGAAAGTTTTGCTCATCAAACCAAGATTAAAAACATATTTTAATCTCCCAAGTTTTATGCCTTTGATGTACGTCAAAGAGGAAAGCTTATATATTTTGTAAGATTTACAACATTTCTAGTGGGAATAGCTTCATATTTCATTTTCCCCCCTTTCTGAAATGGAGAATATATTGGGTCGATTCTATCCCCTAATGCTGCGTCATACTGAGCACTTCTTTAGAAAACAGGAGTTAGGATGGCCTTTGGATCTTTTTTCCCCACAAACAGGCTAGTACTGCAGTGAGCAAAGTGTTGCAAAATCATTATAGTGGTTCAATGGTAATCGCTGTTAACTATGAAACAAGTCTTAAAATACCAGCTTAGGTATAGGATAGCTCAAATATTTGCACTAAACTCCACAGCATAGAGAGACAGTAAATTGCATTTCTTTGTGTTGCTAAAATTAGGAGAAGGTTATACGGCTTCAGCAGGAAGAGTAGTGATTTATTACCTGTAATTTCACCACTACATGCCCACAACAGCCTGATATAACACACGAAGTATTAATTTTCAGAATTACAACGGACAAAGCATAAAACTTATGCATCAGTGGCTCCCTTTATAACTTCATCCACTAAATTCTGCACAATTTACTTCATCCCACACAACCTTTCTCTGCAACTTTTCTTGCTCTCTCTAGACACGGCACCCAGCTACGGCAAAAGGACCTGCACTTAAAATCACTTTATCTTGCTGCAACAGTGTCAAATAGCTGCTCATTTCCACAAGGCTAGGTGAGGGAAAAGCCAATACATCAACAGTACCCTCAGATGGCATCAAGCAAAATTGCAGAAAGTTTCAGTGTCAGTACTAATGAAAGAGAGCAGGTAACCATGCACGCTCTGGTTTCACATGTTGTAAACACTTTTGCTTCAGTCTTACCAAGCAAATATTAACTTTGGGAAACACCATAAGATGAGGAAAATTTCAAATATGGATTCACGAACCCTGAAGTCAGAAGAGCAAAGGTTAAGGATACTAGAATTGATATTTTAAACAACTGTTAGAGTCAGGGTAACTGTATTGAATATCGGTAGACTTGGTTTAACAATTTTGAAGGAAGATCTGTTCATTTCAGAGAAACATGAAACTAATACAAAACAGCTGTAAGTGAAGAAAACTCTGCCCAGTAGCTAGGTGTGTAGTTTAGGAGGTGGGAAGGAGGAAGCAGCTGAGAAGATGGGGGGGTGGGGAAAAAAAAAAAAAAATTCTTTTCACAGCTGTAGCCACCCCTGTAGAGCTGACAAAGGTTCTCCTCCTATGTATCATTACAAAGGCACATGACTACGTAGCCATATTTCCAGAAGCCAAATCCTTTCAACGTCTGCTATTAAGATACTCTCAGTCCATTCAATTCCAAAAAATATATAAAAGAGAGATGTGGAGCATTTTTCAGAGGTGGTAACATGCAGATAAAGGAAAAAAGAGACAGCAGAGATTTCAGGGACAGTAGTAACACAGCCATAGTAGATTGACTTTCTTAAGGCAAATAAGCGTAACGCTTTAAAAGAAGAAAGGGTTATAGTACCAGAAAATGAATATAGATTTCAACCTAGGAACAGTCAAGAAAAGATTATTCTAGAACTATTAGAAGAACAATAAAATTGTAATCAGAAGTGCCAAAGCTGGAATGACACCAAAGAAACTTCAAGCAGCCTGACAGGGAAGACAGGTGTCTTGTCAATAAATACTGTACCAGAAGAAGGTCCAAGCACAACTTCTTAAGCCATTTGCCCAAAGCAAATAGGAAGCAAATGAAAGTGTGAGGAATAATAGGATTCTTGTCTCCTACTCTCCACTTCCCTTCATGTTGCCATATGGTATCCATATCTGTGAGGATAAGCGGTACTTTGTACCCCGGTGTTTCAGTTTTCATGACACTTTACAAGTCTCATTGCTCATTTCACCGCTTTACACTAGCTACTCCTTAATGACACCCAGCCATTGCTTCCTTTGCTTTCCCATAAAAACAACATACTCAGGAAATAATGAATGTAGATTTGTCTCTTTCAAGTAACTGCAGCTCCGTTTTAACCATTTAGTTTGCAATAAACTTTGAGAGGTTTTTGGTTTTTTTTTTTAATACAAAAAAAGTTTACGTATCTTAAGGATCACAATATACTGGGTGTTTTTTGTTGTTTTGTTTGGGGTTTTTTTCCCAAATATACACATAACATCCCATAGCCTTATTTCTGAGCTAGCCTACATTAAAGCTCTCACCTGGGGTAGGGGGATGTGGGGGGGAAGGTGGTGGGGGGGGAAAGAATCACAACAGATGCAGAAACTGAGCACTCCATAGCTTATTTAGAGTCTTCACCCAGTGACTGGTATAGTTCACAAAAAAAGGCTATCAAATTACTTCTAAGAGCGAATTCCTACAAAGCACACTTTGCTAGATGGAGTCACTTAAGAAGTTGCTGTGGAAACATGAAGTGGCCCAAAGAGGAGTAGTGTAAGCTTATTAGCAAGAGCATGCTCACGTGCTCCAAGCCTTAACTAGAAGAACCACCTGAAAAGACAAAGTCATTAAGTCTCCTCTGACAAGTGCAAATAGTAGACATAAACCAGTTATCAAGATGGAGCAGGTTTGATGAAGACACAGGTGGAGACTGAAGAGATGTTAGAGGGAAAATGAATCCTCCAGAACTACAGAACTCAGGAACATACATCAGGAAAAAAAATTAAATTGTGATGAACATGACTTAAAGATTTACCTTGTGGTCAAGTAGTCTCTACATTTATTCTTTGTCAGTGCAAAACTCCTGCATAGTTTATAAGAGAAAATTTTGCATTTTCCTATATTAAAGTAGCCTTGGAAGCAGCCATCAGAACCTATGTTTGAAAAAACCCCAGAATTCTTTGTAGAAGACTCAATATCTTAAGATAATTTAAAGCAGGATTAGGCAATGTTTTATATTGCTGAAGACTCTGAAAACAGAGCACTGTTCAGAATAAATTAGGAGAAACAAAATTCCTGGAAAATTAGAAATCCTTCTCTTTTCTCCAAATCCCATCTTTCATAGACTTTCAAAGCCTATTCCATTCACAGACCATTACAACTTTGGAAAACTACCCTAAAGGGTAAATTTTCCCAGTGTTTAGAGAATATATCTGAAAGGGTGAAATCTGAAATATCTGAAGGGTAGGCATCAGGTAGAAGGGGCCAGTCTCTTCTCAGTGGTGCCCTGTGATAGGACAAGAGGTAATGGTAGCAAGGGGAAACACAGGAAGTTCCACCTCAACATGAGGAAAAACTTCTTCACTGTGAGAGTGACAGAGCCCTGGAACAGGCTGCCCAGAGAGGCTGTGGAGTCTCCTTCTCCAGAGACTTTCAAGACCCACCTGAATCTGTTCCTGTGTTGCCTGCCCTGGGTGTTCCTGTGCTGGCAGGGGGGTTGGACTCAATGATCTCCAGAGGTCCCTTCCAACCCCTACCATTCTATGATCAGTTCATAACCATGGATGCATCCTTCATTGGCAGAGATTCCGTGTTACACTTGAAAATTTTTTTCCAAGAATCCTGAAAAGTTCTTGGCAGACTTTTTCTCATTTTAAGTACATATATTTATTTAATGTAGCAATATAATTTTACTGAGATCAGACAATACATGACAAAGATACTTTATAAACACATCTCACATTCTTTTTGAGAAACAGAAAAGGCTTTCCACCATAAACAGCATTCTTTCACTCCAGTACATTAGCCACTAAAACTATGTCTGCCACGTTTTTTATAAGAAAGGAGTAATTACTTCATGAAAACTTCAAATGTCTGAAGGGAAGGCATCTCGAGTCATTTAAATATTTGTAGTCTAAGTTCAGCTGTTGACTAGTTTACAGTCGGTCATCTCTGACCTCACTAAGATGTCATTGTAGTTAAATGGGTGTTTGGAGAGAGTGTGTCAGTGAGGATTTACAGCCCAATTAGTGTCAGTTGTGTAGCTGTCAGTTCCTTTGGTATGCATAGTCCTAAGTCCAGACTTTCCTGCTATTGCATCTTTTTTACTAATAAGCATAAATTTATGTTGTAATTTTGAATTTCTAATCAGAAACTTCAGAGTGGCAAAAACCCACCTGCATCTCTTGGTCCTTCATGTCTGTAGATACTTAAACTGCAGTAGTTATTTTTCCTGGCTCATATTCAAGAAACTTGTAATAAGCTTTGGAATGTTATTTTTGCAGCACAAACAGTTCACAAATTTTTAATATTTTATTTTCAGTAAGCTACAGGTATTTTAAAGAGAAGGTGTTTAGGTAAGCTTTGAGGCATCTGATGACTAGGTTGACAGGTTCAAATGCAGTATTATGTATACTTAACTAAAAAATTATAATTTTATCAAAAATGTATAGTCCCACCCGATTACTGATGTGAACTGCTCAAGAGAGGAAACAGTGTGTTTCTTACAGTTACATAAACTGTACTACAAACTGTATTTATAGTAGCTATTCATCAAAACTTTCCATGTTTAGATATCTAAAGTCACTTGAATCTGTTATGTTGGAGTGGTCAAATGCTTTTCCTGAAGTAATTTGTACTGGGATGCAGCATTACTTCTGTGAGGCAAAAAGGAGTTTCTGGTAGTGATTTCTTGACTCCACATTGCAAAAACAATAAAGTAATTGCCACAAAGATATTGAGGTATGGATTTTGGCTTGGCAAACTGAACAGGCTTTTAAAAACCAGTATACTCATTAAACACAACACCTCTAGCATGGACTTCTGGAATGACCTCACTAAAAAGAAATAAGAAAATAGGCTTCTTATGTCAAACACCACTTAAAAACTTAGAGGAAGAAGAGAGAAAAAAATCTTTTCTCTACTACTCTTCTGTGTTTCACTTAGCATGGCAACAGTAGAGTTTTGCAGACTTAATCAAAAGGCTTCTAAGGTATCTCTATTGGGAATCCTGTCTCTTTCTCCTTTGTCTGCCTTTCACTTTTCTCCTTAATGTGCTGTCCTTGAGGTTGCTGTTCTGTGCTATCATTTTTTTCAGTCTTGATCTGCTTCTTCCATAGGTGGTAGGTTTTTTTTTTTGTACTTTAAAATTATTGTTACTGATGTAATGTTTACACTAAACAGACAATTTCACAGGTTTTCACTTTAAAGGCTTGAAAAGACTCAATAGGAAGTGAAGAAGTGAAATGGTAACTGAGTAAACACTGTAACTGTTGGAAGAGGGATGAACACTGGGAGGAGTGGAAGCAATTTGTTTTAAGCACCCAGTATTACTGCACGTGCTGTCTGTTCTTTCACTTGCAGTTTACACCAAAGTTGCGAAATGCCTTTTATTTTTTTTTTCTTCACATAAAATTGCAACAAAATGGTCATGCAATACTTTTTTTCTGAAAATTGTGATACTTAATATAAAACACAGACCAGGTCTTGCAGTAATAACCAGTGAGGTGTGCGTGTGAGTGGGGTTGTTGCAGACAAGCATATTTTGAGGAGCAGAGGCAAGAGCTGACTAATACACTCTGTATATGCCAACAAAATAATCACACCCATCCTATTTTCCTTTCTTGATGCATTAATTCTTGCTGTAGCTTTAGTTTTCATTGTATGTGTCCATTTAAAGGTGTGTGGGAATATAGTATTAATGATTTTAATTACAGAAATTGAGAAATGTTTAATTCTATTTTTCCTTTCACAGGACCTTGATGATATAGAAGATGAAAATGAACAGTTGAAGCAAGAAAATAAAACCCTGTTAAAAGTTGTTGGACAGCTGACAAGGTAGAAGATTCAAGCCTCAATGAGGAAAGATTTAAAAACTACTGATTGAACATTAAGGTCAATATAGTAATACTTCCTGTGTTGCAGTATGTTATAATAACTGTCTTTATATTTATTGTTAGGAAACCTGATGAATGTTTATTTTCATAGTTTCTTCTTCATTCAATGAAATGGCATCAAATTTGGGGTATATTTTTAGCTTTCTTTTCACTTAAGAATATTTGATTTTTTTTTTTTTGGCATATTTCAAAATATTAAGTTAAAAAATATCTGGATTTTGTATCTTCAGATTACATCTGGATAAATTACAGTAATTTAAAATGCGTAGCACCAAGATCACTTTCAGTCTATGTGGGTGTATATTTTTGAAATGAATGGAAGCAATACATAGAAGCTTTGTTTACACAGATACAAAAATATATATTTTGGGAAATGTTACCTTGTTTTGTTTAAACAGCTGTAAAGTGGATGCCTTATTACTGATGTATAACATTTTGCAGATTTGCTCTAAAACTCTTGTATGTTGAGGGTTTTTTTACTGTATCTGAAAGACTGACAATATTAGAGAGTGGCAGTTTGGGTTTTTTTCTTGTATAACAGTATTCTGGCAGGAGGGAGAGATTTTTATTAAAAAGAAAAAACAGAACCACCAAAAAAACCCCAATAAAATCACCTGTGGTATCAGCATTAATGAGTTCTTAGAATCATATTGTAGTTGTGCACTGCAGTTCATTTTAAAACTTTTGCTTTAGCAATGCAAGTTTGATATAAGAGAGTAAGTTTGCTGTTTTGAGAATTCAAAACCTGGAGGTTTCATTTTAGTAAAGACACTTTTGCAATGTTCTACTTAAAACTGTCAGCTTAAAATTTGTAGTGAACATAACCAATATGAGTTTTTTGATATTTTCATTTTTTAAAGCTGGGTGAAAATTTTTGTAGATAACAAAATAGAGGGGCAGACAAGTGATTCAAGCCCTTTTGAAAAAGTTATATGGTTTAAAAAGAAGTTTTATCCCTGATTTTAAACTAACAAGATGTTTAAAAAGTGCCTGTTTAGATGTTACAATCCAATTCTGAATGATTATTCTATAACATGATAATAGATAAAATTTTCATTTGACATTAACAACAGACCTCTATTAACAATTCTTTTCTTAAAATTCTTGCTAGGCTGAAATTTGATGTACTTTATTCATCTTAATACAGTAAATTTTTTATTCCTGATCAGAATAAAATTATGTGTCAAAAAATTCAAACCAGGACATTAGAAATTAAAACATTTTGAGGAGTCCAGGCTTCTCCTTGATAATTTTGAAGTTTGGTGTCAGAAAGTAGCATGCATATAGTTTTTGTTACCTTAAAACTTAAAGGCAATTTTAATATAGAATAACAATCACCTTTTCAGATTTGCCAGTTTTTTTTTGTAATGTGTATTTAATGACACTAAGAGTTTCTTAAATTTCAAATCCAGGTATTATTTTTACACCATGGATTGTTTTGGATATAGGCTAGGTTGTTTTGCATTTGTATATTCTAATGAGGATGAACTTTTCAAAGCTTTAAAGTATTTTTCAAGACATTTGTGTTCCAGGATGCCTTGATGTTTTCCTTCACAGTGGATGAAATCCCATGGGACACCATTTAAAACCTTCATTGAGAGGTCTAAATGGTATGGGGGGAGTTGTGTAGGCCCTCTGACCACAGTATACACCAATGAATATTGCTTTTAATATTATTCAGACAGCAAGAAGTCCCTTAATTTCTCAGTTTCATGAAGTTAAAAATTAAAAGTAGTAAAAAAAAAATCAGTAAAGATGTATGCGTTCTAAATAAATATGAAACTTGCTCTGGAAAACCATCTGATTTCCTTCTCTGTGTACTAGATAGGAAATACACATACCAATTTACAGCATGGGATGTCAGACCTATTGAAGCCTCATTAAGGAGTTAATGCAGAACACACACGGTAATACGAAGCTGTAATGATATATTTCATAAACTGTGTATCACATCCATTTTAAACCAAAGAACAATAACAAAGAACATAAACAACTATTACTTGTCTTCATAATACCTCTTCCTGGTTTGCATTTGCCTTGAGTAAAGTTTAGCAGCAATAACACCAAAATTAGGGGTTTTTAAAATTATTTTTAACTTGGACATCCAACTGACAGGTGTATTTGGCAGAAGCACTTCTGATACCCTACCTTGAAGAAGTACTGTCAAGGAAAGCTTCTAAATATTTGAAACCAGTAAGGCTTCAGGCAGAACATGTGAACAAAGGAACTGTTGGTAACTCACAGATTAAAGTACCTCAGAACATTATTACTGTTGTATATCATTATACATATGTAAAGCTCTTTGTGGATTTTAAAATGCCCACAAATTCTGTCTTAAAGCATAACACTTCTGCTGACAGTGCAGAAGATGAAGGTGGCTCTTTTTGGAAAAAAAGAGTATGTAAATAACAACTCCTTATCACTTACATTTTCAAGCTTCTGGAAGAAGTTTAGTAGATTCTAGGAAAAATGTATTATGTAAAATATTAATAATTGTCTAGTCATTACTTGCCATTATGTTTTTATTTCAGTAGGGTACCCTTGTAGTCAAGCTCAAACATAGAATAAGGTGATTTGAAGCTGTTAAATTAGCTACCTTACCACAATTCAGTAACCTGTGTCCACATTCTTGCAAGAGTCCAATACTCCACTTGTTTACAACTGTGTGATTTCAGAGTAGAGAGACCTCTTAAAAAAAAAAGGTAGGTTCCCACTTTTTTTTTTTTAATTGGTGGGGGGTGGGCAGTGAGGAGGAGAGAGGGAGTATTACTATGCAATATTAACTGTATGGGTGAGTCTCTTGGAGGTTTCTGAACTTTCAGGTCTTAATATTCATATTAAACCACTTAGGTCTAGCGTCTGTGTTTCTGGGTAACGTGGGTCACCTAGGACAGCTAAACAGAAAAGTACTGCCATTGACTAAAGCAAGTAAGACAATTTTTTTCCGAGATGCTTTAACAATGAACAGCACATAATTTGTATTTTGGTAATGCACAATTATACTCCTGTTATGGTCACATATTGTTGTATAGAAAACATACACTACATCCAGAGCAGAAAGGTTAAAATTGTGTAGAAATATTTCTGTCATTGATAATATTCACTAACGTTTGTAGGATTTACTCCCTAATGAAGCTCCACCATATATAAATGTTGGTGATTTCTACAAGGAGATTGAAAATAGTTAATTTTTCATTCATTAAATAATTAAATGGCCATGTTTAAGTTCGGTGTTACTTGATGTATATATTAACTGAAAGAGTACAGTCTGTATTTGCAAATGAATGTTTTTCTCTGTCTTTAAAGCAAATTTTTTCTTGGTTAATTACTAGATTTGTATTTACACATGTGTAAATTATTTTTGTGTTAGATTGGCTCTGATTTTGAGAGAGGTGGAATGAGCAAAGAGGGTATCAAGAAATATAACAAAAGCTTCCTTCCAAAATTCCCAATGATTTTTTTTTCCATTTTTGTTTGTTTGTCTTGTTTTTTGAGAATTAGCTGTGGAAAGATTTGTGATTGGCATAAGCTCTACAAAAGATATAGGGATTTTAGTGTGTTGGAAACAACTGATTAACCTATATCAAAGCTCTTTTCAACTTCTCTGGTATCATTAAAGAAAGCTTGGAAACTTGCTACCGTAAGAGAGAACAAAAGGAATACTGGAGATCAAATTACTTCTGATCATTTTGCTCTTAGAGCAGAGGTTACACTGACTCCAGCTATTTTATGGCTTTCTTGTTATGGTTCTTTGTGGCTATTTCCAGCTTGAATTGAAATAAATCAGTATTAGTAGCCAACAGGAAATGTAATTATTGGGAGATAAATACATGAGCAATAACTATGGATATTGTTAACATATGACTGAGTGTCAGTGTTTCTTGGACACAGATGCTTTATGAAGGTGTCAGTTGAGTCAGTCCATATGCATCAGTATTAATGATCATAAACATGACATTTTTAATAAGAAAAAAATATTTTAGTTGGAGAAACTACCATTGCAAACCATGACTTAAAAACTTAGTACCCCCCCCCCAAAAAAAAAAAAAAAAAAAAAAAAAAATACTCATAAAACTAGTACCTGAAGATACTGAGACAAAGGATTAAAAATAAAAGGTTTAATAAAATAAAATAAGTAAAATCTGTATCCTCTCATTTAATTTGATATAGAAATTCACTACATATCTCTTCCATGCCAGTCATTCTTGTGTTAATACCTGCAAAAGGCATTGGTACCATCATTTCTAGAAGCACTTCTACTTCTGTTATTAAACATTTCTTTAGGACTACTTAAATATATTCAGGACAAAAAGGACTTAGATATGTATTTTAGTAGCATTCATGATCTTTTAGGTATGTTGACTTACTGTAGCAGATCTCCACCTACCATTTCTCCTTGTACTGTAGTGGATGTACATTACATTGTGAATTAAAAATTTTTTTTTTCTTTTATTTCTGGGTTTTCTGGTGTAACTATTCTTGTTCAGGGCTACTTGTGTTGTCTTTGTTTGGGAAAAATTGTGATAGTTGAATTTTCCTCTGAAAATAGTCTCATAATCATAATGAAGAGTCATGTTTTTTAAAATATCCATTTTATGCATTTAAAAAGTTGAAGCATCATTAAGCTCTAAATATCTGAATATCCATTTTAGTTTTGAACATTGACTAGTTGTAATATAATTTGTGATACCAGATTAAAGATAATGTTGAGATTCTTACTATTGCAGGTAACAAAATGTGTTTAATCTAACAATAAAGACTGTGTGCCTTTGTCCAAATAAACCAAAATTCTTTTTAATCCAGGCTGACTACTTTTTGTGTTTGAAGGAGAATTACTATTGTCTGACTAAAATTCTTACTGTATTTGTCACCCAAACTGGAAAGTTCCCAATGTGAACTGTTAGAATTATTTTTACATTTTGATTCAATTCTTCAAGTATGAATGTGAGAAATCTACGTATTTCCACTATAGTAATTTTCTGTCTTGAGGATGTAGTGAGTATCCTTTCATTAATTAGACCTGTTCCCATACTTCAAACTTGGAGTATAGCCCTTCCTAGGAGAAGGTAATGAAGGCTGTTACAGTGATACGTCTACACAAATGGAGTGAATTGATTAAACAATGTAGTTAAGTTTCTGAAACTGCTGTTTAAATACACATCCTCTTCTCAGGCAGAATCATTAAAAACAACCTCCTTTTCATTCACTGCTGCAGACTACATGTAAAGTGAACAACTGGATCATCTGGGAACACTGGGGAGATAATATCACAGTTTGTCATAAAGTATGTAGTATTTTGAAAAAAAACCCAAAAACCAAACCAACCAACCAAACAAAAAACCCCAGAGAGAAACAACAAACCAAAACCACCTTCAAACATAAATGCCGTAAGAAACTATGCTTTTAACACCATGGTTACTCTGTGGATAAGACATTATAAGCATTTGCACTTAGTAAATTTTAAAATGTTAGGTGAACTTGGTTGGGGATTACTACTCCTACAGTAGACTTCCTTTACGAAAACTCAATGGCTTTTTGCCTTTGGCATTCTAGATTCTTCAGTCTTGCTGGGAAATTTTAGGTTCAGGTGCAGAAGTGCTGGTTCTGTGCTCCATTAGTCACTGGACTTGCCATACAGTATCTACCTGATCTTAGCATGTGGTATGTTTTCCTGTAGATGTTCTAATGTTTCTCTCAAAGCCCAACTCTTCCTTTCCCTTCTGTAAATTTGGTATCTTGTTTCCCTTGTTCTGCTACATGGATTTTTTCCTTTCTTAAACAGACCTCAAACATTTGTATGAGAAAATACTCTCATCTGTTGAATAATTACACTGTGGCATGTCCTGCTGATGAAAGTTTCTCTGAAATGCCAGGAACTCACTACGGTTTTGAGAGGCATTTGACATTGATGTGGATATTGAGATGATCTAATGCTCTTTTTATATCGTAACTTGTTCTGTTAGTCTCCAACCATTAAAAGTGAAAAGGAAACCTTCTGGGAATACTACAGGTAAGAGTCACGTTGACATATGGAAAGCATTTGGGCCAGAGTCAACAACAGGGTTGTCCTGATGTGTTCTTAACAGTCCCAAATAGCACAATTCTCTGTGAAGGTTTTGAGGGTTTCCATCTCCATCTACAGCTTTGCAGCTGAGAGTTTCCAGTCTAGCAGCTGACAACAGTTTGTGTATGGAAACTGATGCTTACATTTCACTTGACATAGATTGCTCAGGAAAGTCTAATTACACAGCCAATAGCTTCTTACCTGCTGGTATCTCAGTAGGGAGTTTTGTTTAAGCAAAATTGTCTAGTAATTTCTGGATTCACTCAAGACTTTTGAAGGCATATTAAAGATTTGAAAAGTTTTAATATTTGATTAGGACATGGGTGGGGTTTTATACCACATAATAAGGCAGCAGTTGATTTTCTTAGGCAATGTCAAGTCCCGGAGGCCTTTTTTTTGAAGTGAAAGTTGCTTCCTCCAGAGAAGACTTTTTAAATCTTAACATCTTTAAATTTGGCTCATTTTATAGTCTGATGAGGGTGTTTACCTCAACAAACCCCAAAACTTCAGGCCTTCTTTTATCAAGCAGTAGAAGTTAAATGTCTTTGGAAAAGTCCTAGGAGTAGATTTGAGGGTTAAGAGCGTTAAGATCAGAAATCTTGTTAAGTCCATGTTTTCTTCACTGAAGAATATCTGGCTAAGACAATAAAACTCAGCAGTGTTTCCAAATTACTACCTGGGTGTAGTCAATTATTGGGATTCTAGGGAACACGATTGCCTCTGCACACTGAAGTCCTGCAAATAACTTAATATGGCAATGAACAACAACAGAGTTCTAGAAATGTCTGACCTGCATTTTCTACTAGTTTGGGCCAAACTGTGCAAAATGTGGCTGGTAATTAGGGATGGAACTATAAAAAAGGAGGACAAGTGAGGTTCTCTTATTTGTGGTGTAGGCTTTCTTCAATAAATGTTTCTATGAAGTTAATTGCTGAGACATTAAATAGTCAACTTTGTCAATAAATGTGTAAATTTTAGAAAGAATCTTTGAGGTAGGAGGTGCCATCTTTGGTATCTTTCATTAGTGCCTTTGACTTGTAAGTATTTGTTATGTGGTAAAGCTCTGTTACAGATAACAAAAGATGAAATACCTATCTATACTGCAAAGATAATCCAAGCCTACACTGATTTTTTTAATCAATATTCTGTAAATTTTAAAGAATATAAATAGCAGAGGTGCCAAACTTTATTTTGAGATATGGAATTTCTTTAATAGGGGAGGTAATGAAAGTATATGCATATTTGGTGCTGACACTTGTGCTTTTTTTTCTTGTAAGCAGAAACGCTGCTGGAAATGCCCAGGTTTTATAATTGATGTTCTTATTGTTGACTTCTTTAGGTGTCACCGCTAATAAAGTCCATGCTTTCTGAAATAGCAAAAGTATGCACTTAGAGTGTGTTGACAGCAAAAATTAGAACTTAATCTCCGCTTATTCTTTTAGGGTGGGAACTCAAGCAATTTTTATGGGTTTCCCTTGATGAAATGACCTGAAGATACTTAGGTATTACAGGCTCATTCAACAAGCTATTGCACAATCTCATGCAAAAAAGCAGCATTAACTCCTGTCCTTTCTTTGTACCAGGGTATTTTCTAAAATCTCAAAGCATGATTTAAAAGAAACAGAGTATTTTTCTGTTACATAAGATTATATTTGAGAAAACTGCAGCTTGATAATTGGTATCTTGACATGTTCTCCATTAGTATTTATCTCTGGAAATCAGATTTTGTAGACCAAGAGCCTGTGGAATGAAATCTTTTTTGTGTCTCTCTTAGAAATGTTAATCTCTGCTTTTGCCTGAAGGCTCGTTACAACAATGGTGCATTTTAGAGAGTTTGAAATTTTGATTGCAACAGTGTAAGTGTGGTTACAGCCAGCTACCAAATATATTTAATGGGTGGGGACAGTAAAACCACTGAAGCTTTGCAAGTTGAGACTCTCTAGAAATAACTCTCATATTTCTCTGTGAAGCAATTATAGAGAAAATGCTAATTGTTCCCAACTGAATCACTCTTTCTTCCCATTTAACTGCTTCTGCTCGCTCTAGTTTGTAGTAAAATATCACTTAAAACCCCCTGTAATTGTGTTGCTCTGGCTTTGTATGAGAAGTGACATTTAAAAAGACAGGCCACTTTTAATTTTCACTCTCCAGATTCTAGGATTTATAAAGATGGCCTAAAGCAGGGAGAAAAGGAGAAAATGTATGGGTTGAGACTATGCAGAGTGAAATATTAGGGAGAGAAATAGGTATGTAAGGAAGAAGAAAGTCTAGTCCAACCCCTTTTTCACAGTTTTCAACCAGGAAAGGATGACAAACTTAATTTATTTTATACAAATATAAAAATGGTTTTGGTTATCACTACAATGTAGTGTTTTTATGAGGAAAAACATGTTCTCCAGCCCTTCATTTGTTCACCTTTGCACAAATACTTAAAAGAATATGACTTCCCACGCTTGAAGAAATTCATATTATTTAAAATCACAGCTTTGATCGTATCTTTTCTAGACCATGCTAGGCCATGAGTAGGCAGAAATTCTGGACATTGCTTTCCAAATATTACCTGATTTGTGGTGTTACTGCAGTAATACTGGTTAGTATGGTCAATGTTTTAGGGAATGTGTAGAGCTAGCCCCAGGCATTTCCATCTCTAGAAGAAACGTGATAGAGCCGATTCTCAGGGTGTGGTGGGAGCCCCTTGCTAAAGTGCCAGGACCATATGGAAGATTTTTTATTTGTTTGTACCTGAGAACATTTTTGTTGCATCCTGAAGATTTAAATATGACAAAATCTTCTTCAGCAACCACTGAGAGATTTATGGAGGGGACAAAAATGAAATTAATTGCTTTTGCAGTATACCAGATAGGTGCATGGGAGTGTTACAGAACAAAATCATTAAACAAAAAAACAAAAAAACAAAAAAACAAAAAAAAAAAAAAAAAAAAAAAAAAAAAAAAAAAAAAAACCCAAAAAAAAAAAAAAAAAAAAAAAAAAAAAAAAAAAAAAAAAAAAAAAAAAAAAAAAAAAAAAAGGTAACAACTTAGGCTTGAGGATTATAAGAGGTCTAGTCTTTTAAGCATCAAAGTACTTTTTGACAACTGTTTATGAAAGAGAAACATTATCAGCTCTTTTCCCCGTAATTCAAGTCTATGAAGACTGATCAGAAGTTATGACTGAACCTAACAGAGTGTATTACATAAGGCTTATTAGAAGCATGTGTGGATGTACCACAGTACTATGATAGCACTAAACCAATAGTAGAAACAGTAAGCGACAAAATTGCACCTTGTTAAAAAAGTCCACAGGATCATCTAAAATAATTTCTTAAATTCTCACTAAAACAGATAATGAATACACTCAAAGTTATTGAAAAACAAAACTTTCAATAGAGTCTCTAATTTGCAGTATTCAGATTTGCTGATATTACAAATCACACTCAGGAACAGGATGTTCTTGCACCACCACCACCCCCCCACCCCCCACCCCCCCCCACTTCCTTTTCTCCCCTCCTT
>JANIJG010001912.1:38886-51540 GCA_024611175.1 Megaceryle torquata | reverse complement strand
CAGTGCTCTCCCTGTATGAAGTAGTCTGAGTGGAGAGAGAGCTGTATGTTACACTGCTACAAGGTGCCCATCCCTTGATTGGTATGTGTAGTCTTCATTGCTCCATGTGGTACAAGTTGAAGTACCCTTCTCAGCACTTTTTGTGGCCTGTCAAAAGTCTTGTTACTTGCCCTCCTTGTTGTTTGGCTTCCTGAAAAGTCCTCAAGTGCCTTGTGGAGACTGTTCAGAACATGTCTATCTCCTGCTCCTCACAGAAACCTGGGTCTTTCTCCTCAGATAAGGTTATCACTGAAATGAAATTACTGAGACAGAGTTGTGGGTGAACATTTTAAAGCACATTAGCTACTTCCACTCTTTCTTGCTGGGTCTGGTTCGAGTACAGCCTGCAAAGCCCTAAAATACAAAACTGAGATAATTCCCTCACCTACTAAAAGAATAATCTAGCTCCTCTCTCTTCCTATTATTCTGACGTGGCTTTGATCAAATTGACGTAACCAGCGCTTAGCGAGGCTCTACAGCTCTTACCACTGTCTGACATGGCATGAACTTGAAATTAAGAGAACATGCTCCACTGAAGCACAGAATGGGACCTGTACTGAGAGAGGTTCCTAAACCACTTCATAATATCTTCAAAGCTAAGTGCCAGAAAAAAAAAAGACTTGTCCTGTGCAGGGCCAACTTGACAGAAGGCAGCTTTGGATGGTTTGGAAGAGATTGATTTTGAAACTAGCATTAAACTGAGGTGCCCACTTAGAGCTCTCTTCATGAGCACTGAGTACCTGAACTCCCAGTTTAGTCACTGGTGCTCAGAGAGTGATGCTGCTCCCTAATGCATGCACCAGCTGCCTTCTGTGTGGAATTGCTGTTTCACTGACTAAACTGCTGCTGTCTATACTTGGAACAAAGCATTGAGTACACTTGTAGACACCTGTATGTGGATACCTATAGTCAGACGTCTTAAGCCAAATCCTCACATTACAAAATGATCTTGATTTTGCAGCATCCAGAAGCACCAGCTTTTTTTCAAGAAAGTCTATTCCAAGTCACCTTCCTTGAAAAATCAGTTCAGTTCTGTGCAGCCAGTAGGTAGCCTCATCAGAAATCCAGTCCTCTTTTGTTGTATGGCAAACAGATTTAAATAAGAATTTGTGAATATAATTCAAGTATTCTTATTAATTAATTAATACCTTCAAAAGCATTCATAACTGAGCCTCTGGACAATCAAAACTATGCCAGGTCAGTTCCAGCATTAACCCTAGAAACGGAGAATTTCCTAAGAGATGGAATACATTAATTTCTATCAGAATATTCAACAGGGTACTGAACAAGTTGAAAAATCTTCCTTGTCCTTTATGAAAAACAAATCTGTGGTCAGGCAGTTTCCATGGTTGTGTATGTAGATGTATAGGAAATATATTTCCCTTCAGGCTTTTGCATGCTGTATTTTAGAGTTGTTTTTTTGTATATTTACAGTGAGGTAGGAGGAAGAAATACAGCAGGGTGATTTGAGTACCTTTCAAGTTGAAAAAGACTGAGAAATGGTCTTAATCTTCACTAATCGTCGTTGGCTGATTCTGAAGACCCTCATCTTCTATATGCCTGCCGGGTTCAGAAACTGCACAATCCTACAGTTAGCACACCTGCGTCACTCTCCGCTTTCCTCATCCTCCACAAAGTGGAGCTACAGCTGCACTAAGGAATGTAGAAACATGATTGAAATATAAGGAAACAATATTCTGCACTGAAAAAAAGTTGAAGCTTGACAGCTGAAAGTGAAGGAAATATAATTCATCAATCTAGCTTTGCCATGCTCTAGAGCCAGAAACCACAACAGCTTTTCGTAATCCATTTGGAGCGAGCAAAGAAGTGTGTGTACTGTCTTTACCTTGACACAAATTTTACCGGGAGTGGTAGGATGTGGGGGGTTTTTTTGTTTGTTTTCGTTCGTGTTATTTTTTGTTTGTTTCTTTTGTTTTGTTTTTCCTGTTGTTGTTGGTTTGGTTTTGTCTTTTTGTTTGGTTGGTTGGTTTGTTGGGTTTTGTTTTTATTTTTTTTTGTGGCAGACAATGGTTGGTTTTCTGAACAGTGGTTATATTTACAGGTAGAAACCCACAGTGCCATGTACCACACCACTGAGTAGCAGTGATTAGTTTCTGCTGTGACTCCTCACAAGATACTTCACAAGCAGCTTTGTGAAATCTCTAAAAACTCTTCAGTGATGCTTTATGGCTGAGTAAGAGTCTCCAGATACTGTTGAGGTTTGATCTGTCAGGATCGAAACTCTAATCACTGCTGCAGCCCTGCGTGGCATATTGCTGACCTGAGGCCAAACAAGTGGCATTCAGTTTCTGCCTACAGGAGGAGTAATAATGCTGCTTTAGATACAATGTGCAAGGTTTATACAGCACAATGAAAAGAAGTTATTTAAGTTCCTAATTATTGTAGTAATGGTATTGTTAATACATAACTCCGTTACATACTACCTACAAACCTGTTTTCCTCCAATTCTCAAAGAGATATTCTTGTTTCCTAGTTACATGTGTGGAGACAGAGGTAGCACAAGTGTGAAGTAAAATACGTAAGATTCACTGAAAAAAGCAAGCCTGTCATAAGTAAAAACTGATCATCACAATGTAGCATTCTGCCAGTCAGAGCAGCAATTAGTTAATTAGCTCCTGAGCACACAAGAAGTTCAATTAACTATGATGGTAAGCCCAAGAAAAAAACAACTGCTGCTGTGCTTGGGATCAGAGAAGGTTTGGGAAATGTAGCCCTGGACTGCAGAGCAGAAAAGAAATAACAGGGTTCATCCAACCATGGTGTGCCTATAAAGGCAGCTTCACCCAGTTTTTATTGGCAGAATCAGCACAGATGGATCAGCCATGTCTGTGCATGAACTGACGCTGACATGAAGGTGAGAAACTTGGGAAGGTTAGACTAACACTCTGGTGGGTGAGAGATGGTGGCTGATGGGGTCATGGGACTGATAAGACTAATGCTGGACATCCCTGGAAGTACATATATTCTGGATCCTTGCTGTTATATTTACTGGTAAGCGTACCAACTCCCTTTTAAGCCAAATAGGGAAGAAGGGGAAACAAAAGGGGCTGGTGCAAAATCCAGTTCTGTCCAAGCTGAAGTCCTTAGCTTCCCCTCAACAAGATCTTCCCCGTTTCACCCTACAGTCCTGGTGAAAGGGAAGACGTGACCTTAAGTCTTTGCTACATGCACTGCACTTACTAGACACGGGAAAACTGCCTGCCAGTATCTATAAAATAAACAAAGAGCTCACTGCTCCTTACTAACACCTTGGTTTCGGTTATTTCACCTTGAGCTGCCATTGAACTGTATCTCCAGACAGTCTGCAGGAGCCATGTGTCATCATCTATGTTAAATCGTAGAATGGTTTAGGTTGGAAAAGACCTTTAAGATCATTGAGTCCAACCATAAACCTAAAACTGCCAAGTCCACCACTAATCCACGTCACCAAGCCAGTTGCAATGCTTGACAACCCTTTTGGTGAAGAAATTTTTCCTTATGTACAGTCTCAACCTCCCTGGTGCAACTTGAGGCTATTTCCTTTTGTCTTTTGGCTTCTTACGTGGGGAAAGAGACTGACCCCCACCTAGCTACCACCTCCTTCCATACAGTTGTAGAGAGCGATAACATCCCCTCAGCCTCCTTTTCTCCAGGCTAAACAGCCCTAGTTCCCTCAGCTGCAACTGGTAAGACTTGTTCTCTAAACCCTTCACAAGTTTCAATGCCCTTCTTTGGATGTGCAAAATCAGTTATTTCACTGTATTATCCAGATAAGTCATTTCTAAAGTGCTGGGATTTTTTTTTTTCCCCTGACAAGTACCCTGTGGCTGTGTTACCAGGCATATGTTGAATCATGCTGCATGGCAAGAGAACGACTGTATTGCTGCTAATAAGACCAAATGCACTCCATGGATTAACTGTTTGAGATAATTAAGAGGATCAAATCTTTTCTTATGTTCTGAGTAGTTCAGATGAAAAGGATCTTGCAGGATTTTGAAACCTGATCTAGCTCTGCAAGGCCATGTCATAGCAAGTGGCTGTTCTGCAACAGGGAAATATATTGTTAATGAGATGGTTGGGAAATAGCAATCTTCTTTCTCTCTCTGTAGTTTTTTTTTTTTTTTTTTTTCACTCTACAGAAGAGTACAGCAATCTTTAAGGATATTGAAAATCCAGGCAGCTTTGGAGTAAGATGACATGTCTGGTGATAATATGCTCATTTAGCAGATTGTGTCAATGGTAACTTCAGGTTTCCATTTTAAAAGCTGGGGATCTTGAAGCCTTTTGCTGTGGTTTTGAAATGTATATAGCTAGCGTTACATGGTATAGTAATGCCCAGGTGCCCAAACTGTGGATCAGAAGTGTGTGTGTTGCTAACATTAGGAAAAGAAGTTGAGCATGGCAATATGAGTGTAAATGAAGTTGGAAAGTGTGGTAGGTGCCCTGTAAAATCCTCAGCAAGGAATGGTGCATTGCTGCTTACATGTGGAGGAGACCTACTCTTTTCTAGGTGCTGAGGAATACAGTGTGCCAGTTTATGCTTGTATTTAACAGCTGCTAGTCAAGGTACATGCTGTGTTATTGTGTGAGGACATTAAATATTCTGTTGTGATGGAGCTCCTCATCTATCCTTGAACATATCAAGAGGGCAAGAGGATTTATGGAGCTGTCACCCAGGAGATAAAGAATGCACACACATACAAAAGAAAGTGAAGACTATAAAAGTTAGCCTGGCTAGCAAGAAAATGAAAGAGTTCTCTGATAGTTAATGCTTTTAACTTGCTTATTCTTTCAATGCATTTTAAAATCTATATTCCAGTGAAGTTTACTTTTATTTCACCTGTGTTGACATTCTGTTTAATATTTTCTGTCTACCCTGTATCATGTACTTTTTGCCTTTTCAGATAACTGGCAGTAGATATGAGCTAGTGGTGTGACCAAAAGTTTGCTGAATGTGAGATGCCTTAAAGCAAGAATGTGAGTCAAGCTGGCTTAAGTCAGCTCGAGTAGAGACAGTCCTCTTAGTGTGTGTGATCAGAGGAGTATTTGTGCTGCCAACTTCAAACAAGTCTGGGAGGGGACTGGCTGAGGCTAATGTGCAGTTCATATTGATTGTTCAGCTACCTTGGTTATATGAAATGGGCTTGCCTTATGGTGCTAGGCAGAGAGAGTGTTCGCTCTTTCTTCAGGAAAGGGTTACGTGAGATTTGATGAAGGCACTTGAGATGATGAAAGTCATGGTGGAAACTGTTTTAAAATTTCTGGTGCAGGGAAAAAAGCCTTTGGTGTCACCTACTCCATCACGTGTGCTACTACATTTCTTTGAAGTACTGGTATGACTCATCATTGCTAATAAGGTATAGAAGAAGATAATGAAAACAGTAGACTTTCCATGGCAATGTAAAGAAGGGTACTACACTGTGGGAAGCGCTTAAACACTGTAGCATCTTTGTAATTTATAATCCAAAACAAGTATTAACTGGTTGCAAAGGCTTTTGCAACTTGTTTTTCCCTGAACCCCTGCTACGAAGGGGTTGTTAGGCACCAGTTGTCACAAAGTGGTTGAACAAACTTTATAAAAGAAAGTTGGCTAAGCTGAAGTGGAACAAGGGAAGCTTGAGAAAAATCAACACTAGAACAGCTTGTGCTCAGCTGGATTTGGGAACACAGTAAATACAACATAAACAGTAGCAAACATGGGATCAAAAGTTTAGTTAGAATAGATCTTGTGGCTCTACTGATAAAACAGTGACGGGGGAAAGACAAAAGCAAGTAAGACCATGTGGTCTGAGGCATAATGGCAAAAGACAAAGATTTGGTCCCCTGATCTGAAAGTGATTTCTTTTTCTTCCTGCATTTTTTTCCCAATTTATTCCTCTGTGTTATCTGCATTTTAAAAATGTCAGCTGGAGAAGCTTGCTTGCTTTTCTTGTTTGCTGTTGTTGCATTACTAATTACTGCAGATTTAATTATGGGCACGGTGCTCAAACCTTTCAGGCAGCTATTTGTTTGTGTTAAATCCAGTGAGTGAGAGCACTAACCAATTCTCCTCAGGACTGGGCTGGAATGGGCGATGTAATGTAAAAAAATGTAAAAAAGACTTTTAGGAAGCATGGAGCAAAACAATGATAACCTGAATCTTCTCAGGTTTTTATTCTGGAGACCTGGAAGGCTCAAACATAAGACAGTATGTGGCCTAGGTAGGAACCAGCTTTTCTCTGGTACAGATCTGTAGCTAGTTTTTCTCTAGTGTGGTAGAAGTCTGTAGCTAGGATAAATATTTATTCATTCACCCCACATTTATTTTTCTGTTCATTTATATAATATCTATAAATGGCTTGTTTTCCTGAAGATTGGCTCTTTTAGCTTTACTTTTCACAACTTCTTCCTGCCAAGGACTCTCAGTTACTTTGTATACCCTGTGTTTGACCTACACAGACTTACCTGATTGAGCTGCCATGCACAGCTTCTCACCCTATGCCAGATTGTATTACACTTTAAACAGGATATTTTCCAGTTTTCCAATAGGTATATTTCAAGGCTTCTTTTTATCTTTGAAAAGCACTTTGAGTAGAGGGTGCTGTGTTTCAGTGGCAGTAGTCACTGTAATGGAGGAAATGCCCTTCCCAAAGTCAGGAAGCATCCTGGCATATGGGACATGTAGACAGATTCTGTGGATGTATGAAGTATGGCTACAACCAAACGTATTCTAAATAACATGTATGAAGTCTTAATATGTATATGAGGGTAGGAATTTGAACAACCTTTCTGTACTCTAACTTCATCATAAGCTTTCATTGCATTCTTAGAGACTACTGAGAAGACACATCTCTATTTCTGTCAGCAATTCCTGTACAAAAAAAAGAGATTCTGCCTTCATTTTCCATAGTGGCTTGACCAGCTCTCCTAACTCTTCATTTGAGGTCATCTTTACAGACATTTGTGTACTGCTGTTCACAGATGTCTCCAGAATATTTGGATGATCAATAACATTTGAGTTGAAGTGCTTGTCTTGGTACTTGGTTCTCAATATATGAAATCAGAGATGGCTTCATAATTTACATCTATTCCAGCTGAAACAATTTTATGCCACAGGTAAATTTCGTCAACTTATTAATCTGTTTTTTAGATCATTACTAAATATACATCTGCAACAATGAACCTCTTGGCACCCCACCCTTAATCTTACACTATGTTGAAATTTGACCATTTAATCCATGAGAAGGAATCAGCCACTCTACTTAATTTCCTTGATGGCCTTGCATCAGGGCTTTTGTGTATCAATCAGTGTCAGATCATGGTGTATGGTTGGAGAGGAGTGAGTCAAGCTTTAAGAAGTTTGATGAAGCATGGAGTAAAAGCCAATTGAACAATTTAGGCACTCATTTTTAACTTTGAAGAACTGGCTTAGAAATACTTGTCTGAGTTAAAGAATAGAGGCAACCTTGTATTTGAAAGAAAGAAAATGTATGAAAGCTGTTTTGAGTCTGTGAATGTCACAGAAACGATCTCAAAAGAAAAAGAAAAAAGTTTAGTAATGTTGCCAGTTTCCTAAAATAAAAAATACATCTTGAACAGGATGCAGGTTGCTGCTCCTCAGAGTGTCTTTCACCTGAACAAGTGGATGATAATCTTTCTGACTAAGTGTGGAATAATTGACTTCAGCACTGCATTCCAGGTTCCAACCTGTCAGGCTTTCAATTAGGATTTACAGCCAGAGATCCTCCTCCTTGTGATGAATGGTCCAAATATAACCTAAGACCAATCTGGAACTCTTCAATGACAGATCCACATCAGGGTTTTGAAACAACCTTTTGATGCTAGTGGGTGCTGCTGCTTCTTAGGAAAGCATCATGAAATCTTCTAGGCTAAGGCACATGTAGGTGAATACACAGAGAGAACTGTCCCTGGCTATGAGAACATGCAAATGAAATTAGGAAGGTTTGTGCAGAACTGTGGGATAATCTTGATCAGTAGAGCAGAGAATATTTTGCCACTTTCATATATTGCTTTTTTGTTTAGGAAAAAAAAACCCCCGATGTCAGCTCTGTTTGGTGTGTAACATCAGTGGATCACCTACTGTGTGCTTTCCTTGTTGTAAGTAATAAAGAAGTGTATAAAGATGTGAAATAGTCGCCTGAAATTGTGTGATCTGTCGGATTGGTGAGACTGGTTCTGTCAGAAGATGAAACCCTTTTTTGGTTTGTTTGTTTTTGTTTTGTCTAAATGTCTCTTCAAAATCTCAGTATGTTATTGCAGAGTGCATGCATAAATCAAAAAGACTACTTGGCCCCTCAACTTGCACTCCAAAGGCCTGGAAGAAGTGTCTTCACTTCCTCAGCCTATTGGGCCTCTTCATAACATCCATTCAGGATGTCTAGATCATTCCCTAGCGTGTAGAACTGTGACGTTGGATACAGCATAATCTGGAAATAAATCTCTTCATATAGCTCTGTAAATATTGCTGCAGGTGTCAGTCACAAAGTACCACACAGAGTTAAAGTCTTTCCTGTACTAGTTTGTCACATTCTTTTGGAACTAGATTTTGGTGCAATATTAAAAGTAATCTCTGTATTGAATATAAAAAGACTTACTGTATGTAAGGTAACTGTAACTAAGACTAGGTAGAAGTTCTTGTGGTCTGTAGAGAAAAACCCTTTGTCATTCTTTCTTTAACACCTGGATGAGTAACAGCATCTGAACTGATACTGAAAATAGGGGCTGGACGTGAATTTGGTAGATGTTCTGAAAGGCAGGTCAGTATCTGTTTAAGAAACTTGACTGGCAGCCTGGAGTGAAAATGCTAATGCATAAATAAGGGAATTGACTGTTAGAGTAATCAGAAAATATAATGTTCTAATTCTTGCTTTGCATAACTAACAGGCAATTAACTTTCATTGACTCATGATGTGAAAAGTGATCGAGAGACTTAGATCCTTTGCTTTGGTAACAGTCTGTCAGTTGGGAAGAATGTTTTTCATGACAGTTGATTAGGGGTTAAATGAACTGAATAAAATTGGTAATTTTTGCTGCTTTTCCTACTTAGTAGAACAGCTATTATATAAAGCATTTTTTCCTTACATTAGTTGTAATGACTGACTTTAACTGATTAGCTCTGTTGAAAGAACTGTTTTTGATTGACAAAGATGTCATTTTGGTATTCTCAAGGCCTGCAAAAAAAAATGGCTGGTGCCTATGAACACAGATCAAAGGATTTTTATTTATTGACTTTGATAGATTTGGGTCTGCTCTTAAGAAAACTGCTCCTTTTGGAGACATGTGGGCTGATCATGCAACAGCTTAGATGGTGAAGAAGGGAGCAGCAGGCTCTCATACCTCCCTAATGTGGTACCTGCCTCTATCTATAGGGAACTACACTGCACCACAGGAGTGTTACCTTGGCGTCTGCAGACCAAGCTGGCATTGCCTCACAGGTCTGTAAATCCACAGGTTACAGACTCCAGTTATTCATAGTTTTGGAAGAGTAACTGCTCTCCAAATCACCAGGCCCACCAGGAAATGTCAGCCTGCTCTTGCTTGCTGAGAATGGCATCAATCCATTTAGTGCTCATTGACTCTAGATGATGGGGGGGGGAGGGGGAAAGAAGCTGTGAGGAAAAAGGGTCCTTTCTGAGCAATGGGAAGAGGGAGGAGTCAACCCTGAAAATATTTCCAATGAGCTCTAAGTCATAGTAAGGCCTCAGGTAACAACTACTGTGCTTAAACTGGTACACTTCAGTAATTACCAGTTGTGGGTCCTGAAAGGAAGGGGCATACTTTTCTAGAGAGTGGGGAAAAAGCATGAGCTGGGGGGAATAGCTGTGAAAAATGGCCGTATAAACCAAACACGGCTACAGATTTGGGGTTCTGATTTGTTTGTTGGCAGCAGGGGAGGAGAAGCTGTTTCTCTTCATGGGCTCAGAGACTTTAATTGTTTCACAGCACATTTTAAAAGAAGTAATTTTTTATTTGTGGATTCACTTCCTCCCACGCCTTCTCCCCCCCTATGCAGTTTAAGCTCTTAGTTAATGATCTTCAGTCTACAAGAAGCTTGATTTTTATGGCTAGCTGAGAAGTAGCTCTCGAGTGTAGGTTAAAATACAGCATCTCTCTCCAAATGAAAACTTCAACCACATCTTCCCAATGCCTTGAAGAGTACTGATGCCCAAGTAACTACTTGGTGTTTTGGTCATGGTATAGAAACTAGTCCAGGTTTTGATAGAGTGATGTTTTTTGGAAGGAAATAATCAGCATCCTGAGAAAATGAGGTAATGGGTCTTCATCTGCAATAGAAGTGCTCTACTGGAGCACTGCTGGATGTGACTGTCTTAGAGCACACCACGCTGCCGAAAGCAGCTTTTAACAACCCCTCAAAGTGCTGTGCTACTACACTCGCAACACTTCAGCACAATCATAAATTTCAAAGTCCAAGAATGAAATATCTTTTCAAAACTTTAGATCAAAAGAGAGATGCTACAACATCAACAGGAAATAAAACATTTTTATTGAATATCTGTGTAATATGTATGTTATTTTAACGACAATTGGAAAACTCTACTGTGGGAAGTCACTACACAAAGTGAAACAAAATATAAACCACCTCATCAAAAATGAAGGTAAAATACAGCTAAAGTTGTCAGCTCGCGGGCCACGAGCAATATGGCAGGATAAAACACCCCAAACATTTCTACAAGATACAGAGAAAACCCACACAGAGAAACACTCAAGCAGGCAGTAAATATACACAAAGGCAACTAGGATCTTTCTACAGCATCAGATTCTAATACTTCACACAGCTTTGTCAGAAAGGTACATGTGGCTTCTTTGAGGATGAAAATGTCATCTTGGTCACATGGCAGGTTCAGTCTCTGAGAATCATCGTACCTTACAAACCAGTGCTATGGTGACGTTCAGTCTGGCAGTGTAGGAAGAGAAAGCTTTAAGAATACCTTAATGCAAAGAGTCAGTCCTGGCAGCTTGAACCTGCAGCTATCCTGAATGAACAACTGAAAGTTGGAGACCATGAAGCTCTTATGCTGGAAAGCTGACTGTCTACTTCTCTTTGGTGGGGTTTGGTCCTTAAAGTCGAGATTTTAACGTATTTCAGCTTGATGCTTTGCATGTATGTGCCTGTTTCTATCAGACAATGTCTCACTTGTGTTTTTTCTGTGTTTCATGTAAAAAAAAAATAATAAAATGGGTCTTGCTATTCTTGCTTTTGGAGGTGGGAAAAGATCCAGACTTTTATTCTCCTCTTACTTCTTTACTGCTTCTTTTACGCTCAGTGCACTGAAAACATTGGTGCTTGGCCACCACTGCACTGACCTCAGACTGTCGCACCTCTCCCAGAAGCAGAGCCTTGAGGGAGGCTGTGGAAGTTAGTTTTCTGTACATAGTTCTCTGATTACATGAAGATTTGTTCCTTGTGTTCAATAATTTGTTAGATACCACTGATAAGAACATCAAGAGTTTCTCTCATGCCTCCCTCCAAAAGGTATAGCATTTCCACATTTCTGGGGTAGTTTGCATTGATGAAAATAATGAACTCTTTAAAGCATTATAAATATATTCACATCTTGGAAAGATAAGCAAGGGGCTTCAAAGGACGGATGGTACATGAGATAGAAGAGATGCCCTGAATGACTTGATGAGATGGTACAAGCTGAGATGACATGCTGACTAGCTGTAAGATGACTATCTACAGTAAAGCGGGGGGGGGGAGCGGGGGAGGTTGGAAATGTAGAGTATTGCACAGGGCTTGACAAAATGCTGTGTGGTCAACCCATTCAATATAGCATCCTTGTCCCCTGCATAGCTCTTCAGTTCTAAATTGGTCCGTAATAAGTAGAACTGCTTCTGCTATGCGTTCCTTCGGCAGTGCAGTAGAAGGGAATGGCAGTATTATTACAATATCACTACGGAATAAATTGATTGCTATCCACTGAGAAAACTACATTTCTAAGCACACACGGCAGTCACAGTGATACACAGAGCAGTCTTTCAAGACTCTTATGGAATGACTAATAGCTTCATAATAGTGCCATTTACTACATAATAACATTGAAAACATTTAAAAACTCCTCCTGAAACGAGCATCTAGTATACAGAAGAGGTTGCTTCAGTTTTTTTTTTTTTCTAGAACTTGTTCTTTTCACTTTTTTTAAAGGACAAATTAAAACTTAAGTATAAATAGTATATAAAAGGTCACTAGCTGTTCTCTTTTGGCTTACTTTGAAGTGCATTTAGAACTATGGCTAAATTTTGTCATCTTCTGATGGGATTACAATACTGTCTGTTTACCATGAAACTATTTTGTATAATAAACTCACACGGCTGTGTCTAAAAAATATTCTGCATTCCTTCTAATCTGAGTATAATAAAATATTTTGTTACAAAGTCTAATGCGAAAACTCATTATAATGTGAAATCATGGATGGAATTCACAGTATGCAAATTTTATATAAAGGTGATAACGGAGAGCTACTCTTGTTTTCCTGGCAGCATTTCGCTACTGCTGAGTCCCATCCCCCCCCACCCCCCCACCCCGCGCCTCTGCAACAGTCTTACCTTGTACATTACATGAAATCTTTGCCTCCGGTGGAACTGCTTCCTCAA
>JANIJG010001912.1:12378-32798 GCA_024611175.1 Megaceryle torquata | reverse complement strand
CAAAAAACACGAAGGAGGGGGCTTTTTCCATTAAACACCCCCCCCCCCCCCCAGCAAACAAACAAAAAAAGGGCCCGCCCAGCGACCCATAAAAAAATGTGATTTACCCCCCCCCCCCCCCCCCCCCGCCTTTACAAAATAACAAAGGGAATTCAGTATGTCTTCTGGTGGGTAAGGAACAAAACTGATGTGGTACCTAATCAGCTATTCCTCGCACAAGCAAAGCTCTTGTGGCTGTTACTGCTGTGAAGTAACATCTCAGTGGTTATACTTTCAATGGAAATTTTACCTGCTTAAAAGAATAGTGCTATCAAGTCTTTAAGTCTTATCTGTTACAAGATCCTTGTTCCCGTTTAGAGAATGAATTGGCAGTTCTTCTTTCATGGTGGTGTTAACCAGCAGTGTCTTCACTGAATACAGTTATTTTTCAGTTTAGGCCTACTGCAAAGCACCATTTGAAGTGTCTCAAACTCATCCTTTACAACAACCTGTGTTGTACTCTCACCAAAATTTGGGTAGGTAACTCCCTTGGCTTTAGGCAGTTGAACTGTGATGTAGATCAAGGCAAGCCCTCCCCCTAGTGAACCTGTAGGTGCTATACAAGGTGTGAACCAGCCAGAAGACATCTGTGGGGTAAATTAAGAGAGCCTACATGCAAATTATCAAAGGAAAGGGCTTCTCCTTTCCATCCTGAGAAAAGGTTGTGGGTACAGAAGAAGAATGACAAACACTGAAATTAAATGTTATCACTATGAGCAAATCATGCTTTATGACTTTGCAATGAAATGATGCTTGGAGTATCTGAGAAGATTAATTGTACTCTGTTACAGTCAAAGTATGCTTTACTGTGGAAGACCTAGGAGTTTGGGACAGTTATGTTACTAGAGTGACTTGATCATAGTCTACAATACCTCTGAAGGGACCATAACCTTGGAAATGGACTGTTCAAGCCAGCAGACAAAGGTATAATAAGATCCAATGGCTGTGAGAGGGACCTAGACAAATTCTAACTTAGAAATAGGCACATATTGAGTAGCAAGACTACTGAAACAGCTGAAGTAGCTCCTTGGTGTTTGTGGTGAACTGTGTTACAGTGGGTTAAGATTCTTCCTTCCTCAAAAGATGCAAGTTCAAATAGAAAATAAATCTGGGTAGGTTTATGCTTGAGGCTAGACAGGGGATTGCACAGGCTCCTTTTGGCTGTACAACGCATGAATTAAGGAGTATCATGTGAAGAGCTGAAATTCTAGCAAAAAGCCAACACGGTTCTACTTCTTTTTGAATACTGAGTTCATCATCACTGTGTATAGGGTTCTGAAGGTGGAAACCAGCTAAATATGGACTCCTCCAATATTAGGTGATACCAGAGAAAAGCTCATCTACCTTATTACTTTTGCTGAGGTTCTGTGCTGAATGCAAAATTGTTTTTGACATGCAAAATGACATTTTAGATATAGCTAATACCACTGTCAAGGAGACAGTGGTAGAGTGTTAAGATATGGAAATGAGGCAAGATGCTGTTAAAAAATAATTTGAGCAACCAGAGTGAGCTGGAAGGCTAAACAGTGCAGTAATACATTAAGGGGATTAGAACTAATTAATGCTACTAAAATAAATGTATTTGATATAAGTCAATCCTTTACTAACTTGTGCTTGTCCAGACAGTATATACAGATTTGATGATTATTCATATGCCCATAAGGAACTGTATTATAGTGATGCAGACATATTGCTATCTCGAGAAAGATTTCATATTTTGGAGAAAAATATTTTAAACCTAGAATTCAAGTGTATGTGAATGCAGGGTCTACGTGTACATTCACTTTAAGTGATTTGCTTCTACTGACTTTCTAGTTTTTCCATCTTCGTGATGGTATCAGAGCAAAATCTGACCCCAGATAACTCTCAGCCATGGGACAAGGCCCAGAAGCTAGATTTATGTGGTTTCTTTTTCATATCCTGATCAGCTGCTTATATTTGTGTGACCAAGGATTTGAGTTAGGCTCAGTCAAATGCCAGGTTTTTAGTAGGAAAGATCCCAGTGGTACCACATTGACATAGTAGTGCAGAACTGTCAGGGACAAAGGTCCCAAATGGAGCACAGAAGAGGATGTATCGTATATTACAATATCCTAATCTTTTTCATTCAAGACTAAAAAGGTCATGTCAAACCAAATACAAACTGAGTATCACCTGACTGAAATAATGGTCTTTCTTTTCTAGTTTCAGCAGAAAGTATTATATAAGTTTACTCCTTATAAAACCACTGCAAATCAGAATGGGGTGTCCAGCTCAGGTAAGTGGATGGGGCATTAGAGATTTTCACTGAGTTTCTCCTCATTAGGTTGTACATCTGCTTCCTATTTCTTGAAGTATGCCTGTCTTACCTAGTTCTCCCCTCTCCATTCTCCTGTCTTATATAAGACCCCCTCCATCATCACTTCAATATCTTCAATTACAATTCCCATATCTCACAACAGTAATCTATTTGCTGGGGATCTATAGGGACAACCTGAAACCTAAGCACAGACTTTCTTGCAACTTCATGAATAAATCTCTGAAAAAGACAAGTTCTGTTCCACCAAGTAACAGAAGCCGTACTGTTTGGAGTCAATTGTTAGAAGAAGGGAGGATAATCAAAAGAAAGCAGAACCTCTCCCTGGGAAGTGCCAGTCTCCAGTGATTTTTTCTGAGATAAGGTTTAGTGCTAATGGAAACATCTCCTCTCTCTACTTACACCATAATCTCCATGCTGGCACCATTACTCATGCTGAGTAATACTTTAATATGTAAATAATCTCACTGAATAAGTGAGACTAGTAGGCATGACAGAACTGATATTATACCTCAGCAGTAATAAATTGTCTGTTAAGTGCATAGCCTGGGCATGAAGAGCAGAATTCTTTTGACCAAAGTAGAAGCGTCTACATCTGACGCCAATGAAAATAAATAAGCATATCCTTATGTACTCTGAATAGTTATCTCATTTCAGAGTAAATGTCTGTCTTTGGTCAAATAAATTGCACACCAAAATATTTATTTCTCACCACTGATAAAAGACAGCCTATTCACTTTCATGTAAACAGTTACTCAGAAGAAATGCCAAGTTATAAGAGGTGAACATCGCTCTGTTCCCCCCCCCCCAGTTTTATTCCTTTCACGGATACAGGGATACAGGGATTTAGACCCACTTTACATCCACAGATATCTGTGGATGAACCATACCCATCTAGGGGCATGGGGACAGAATGTCTGTGTGTCCCCTGCTTAACAGTTCATGTGAAGCAACATCTGGGATTAAATAAAATTCTGCTATTTATTCCCTCATTAATGGTCTACCCACAAATGCTAAAGAGATGTAAAATTAATAACTAATTGTACATTGTAGATTTTAGAACAACATCTCAAGGCAGGCTATTTTAACAGACTGGGGGACCACCCAATATATTTTATTTTCCTGAAGTTTGCAGTAAGATGACAATAGATTATTTAGAAGGTAGGTGAAATGGTATGTAATATAAAGCCAAGACTTCTGGAGTAATTTGGACCATGAGACTTATAGAGGCAATTAGAACCCTCTTAAAACAGTGACTAGTTCATCATTACCATGTTGTATACAAGATGCACTTCATTATTAGAGGTCTTACAAGAGCTAACTTTACAGGTGAAAAAAATACTACAACTCAAAAGAACAAAATCAGGGCTAATGACAATACCTGAGGAAAAGGTGGAACTTGAGAATGACTGTTTGTCAGTGGATTTTAAGATGAAAAAATTGTTATAGGGATTAGTAGTTAATGGAAAATAGTTTTTCATCTTGGTAGAAGATAATTCAGCATGCAAATTTCCAGTTGTATGAATCATAATCAGAAAAGTGTCAACAATGTACTTGTCTTGGGATGGTTCTACTACAATGTTTTTTTCTGAACCCAAACATAAAGATGGTGCCCATCTTTTAAAAATATTTTTAAGGCTTCTGTTATCTAACCAAAATATAAAAAGAAAACACTTATGAAGTTGACAAATTTGATAACTGCTACAGGTATAACACAGGAATTGATTGGGTGTGCAGTTACAGTCCCAAACCTGTGTGCTGGGAAAAGAAAAAAATCCCACACAACTCTGTGCCATGGGATTGGAAGAAACCCTCTACAAGCCTTGAGTAAGCCTAGCATGATTAATAAGAAAAAAATTGAGCCAGAACACACTAGTCATAGATATAGCTGTATAAAATTTCATATGACAAAACACTGTAATAAGATGTTCTCAACTGAAATGTAGAAACCGGGAAGAAATATGGTGCCAGAATTGCTTCCAGCTGTATTTTTGTCTTCAAAATGTTCAGGATAACTGGGTGCTAATTAGAACATGCTTTTTCCCATCAAAAGAAAATTTATGCCAAACCAATGCCAAAGCACACATCACTGACACTTAGAGCAAAGGTGTCTGCAGACAGTAGCGTTTCCATTCCAGGGAGCAGAACGAATTCCTGAAGAGCTTGGAAATTGATCCAAGAAGGAAAGAAAATCAGGTTTGGGGATGCAGCCCTATAAATGGCTTTGAAAATGCAGTTAGGGCAGAGGTGGCTTGTGGGGTGGATTATTAGTTCCATGCTAAAGAGACAAAATCACTCTCATCCTGCAGCAGTGCAGCAGGGTGGAAAGCCGAGGAAAGGACAAGCCTTAGACAAGAGCTGAAGCTGTGCTAGATTCAATATTGCACACTTAACCTCTTCCTATTCTGGTGCAAACACCCTTCAGATGAAGCTGCTTTGGCTTGCGGAAGCAGGTAGCAGAGAGAACAGCAATTTTATACAGCAAACAACTTTATTTTCTATAGAGACGGTGCCAGAGATGAAGGCCAACAGCATCAACAATACCTTTCATGCCTGCTTCTGCCTTCAGAGAGTGACAGAAGTGGTTGCCAGAGCTGTGCTACGGAAAGCTGCAAAGATCTGAGAGTTGAGCAAAACAGGATGAACTTTCCTGAGAGTTCCCACAGATTTGCTCATTTTTTCCCAAGGATCATGGGACATGCTCCCACCATAGGCATATAAAACCTTCTCTCCCAAGAGAGAGATGATTCACATGATGCCTGTGGCTTCCAGGCCATGGATAATTTGCCCTGATTTTTTTTCTTCTGTTTATTCATGTATGGATGAGAGAGGATAATTAAAGCCTCTGAAAGAAGGAGTTTAGAGTGATATTGTGTCTGGATTGTCTCAACTAGTATTTTTCAGATGAATGGAAAGCTTCAAATGGGAAGGAAAGCCAGAGGGGGAAAATGTGTTATCTGGGGAACAATATAAGGTACAATTACTAAGAAGGAGTACAAATGCTATGGTACATTCTAGATTGCATAAAAGTTATAGTTTATATTCATTGACACAAGCTGTTGAGCCTTCTACCTTCCTCCACAAATGAGCAAATTAAAGTTGGAACATTATTTTTAAGGAGCAGCTGATGTCTCAGGGGAAATATTGGAAAACATTCTCATTAGAAACAATTCTCTTGGCATAAAATATAGGGTTTATATTTTTTTTTGGTTTTTTTTCTTACCACATCTCCCTGAAGACAGGATTGTTGACTTTTTTTTTTTTAATTATATTTGCTACATAATGTCCTGTCCTTAGCTAATGTTCATATTTAGCTACTCGGGACCTCATCACAGTTTCCATAACTCCACTGGGCTGTAGACTGCTTGACATTATGGGCCAAATCTTTAGCTGCAGCCTGTACTTGATCAATACACAAGGGAAAGGTAGGTAGCAAAAATATTTGCTGTATATTCCTGTGTAGCATCTGTGCCAGTCCTGACCCCAGGAAAAAACTTCTTCAAAACACTAATAAGTTGGCTGAGGATTGTGTGGCACGCCTGGGAGATTCTCCCGACATCACTCAGCAGTGTACTGTCTAGGAATGGAGTCGAGAAGTTGCAAGCAGCCCAGATGAGCTGCGAGTGGCCCTGATAGCTGCAAGCAGTTTAGTTAAAAAGAGTCATAATAGACATGATAACTTCTATCTATCCCCTATGGGTGGACTGCTCCAAATGCAGCACAGGCGCACACACAGAGTACACTGTCCACCAGGCCCTTTCTCAATCATATTATATGTCACAGCATGACAAGTAAGATGACTTTGGATTATATACTTTCATCAGTATCTTTAAAAGAAGATGCTCTAAGACTGGATGATTTATAAATAAAAACATTTGCGACTTCATGTTCAATAATATTAGACAGATTGTCATAGGAACAATGGAGTCCAATAACCCATTTATACTGGGGAAGAAGGGACTGATATTTATAAAAACTAACAACTGCATGCCTGTAATGAAAAAAAGTTAAATGGAGAGAGTAGCAAAGCAGTCTCAAAATAACAACTCTTCACTGGTGTGCAATTAGATGAATATCATGTTGTAATTGAAATACTGAATTCAGAGAACCTGGGAGCCTTGGGAAGAAAGGGGTGCTGTAAAACTGACAACAAGCCAATGACTCGCTCACCCAAGAATCCCAGACTAAGGTTGCTAAACACTTAGAGCTGACAGTGGAAACAGAAATGTTCACAGTGGGCACCCCTTGAGTCTGCAGTTCAACCCATAGCGCTTCCAACTGGAACATAGCAGGAAATGTTACAGCACCAGATGGGGGAAGTAGCAAATTAAAAAAAAAAAAAGAAAAAAGAAAGAAAGAAACAAAAAAACTCAACAAAGCAGCAGCAGCCAAACACCTTATTTAAAATAATCACAAATTAATGCTTATGAGCTTATGATTAAGTTTACTGCCAGAGCAAGGGCAGGTGATCTGTTCTTTCATCCAAGCAGTTCATTTCAGCACAGTTATACACAGGCAAAACCAATAGTTTTGTTAAGCGCTGCAAATGTGGGTTGAACTCACAGGAAAATGCACTTTGAGTTTTGGCTGTGGCTAAACACAGAATACTCTTATGGAAAAACAAAGCAGGTCAACCAAGCACTTTATGAATGTGTTTACATAGAAACTATGAGCATCAAAGCAGTAAACCTTGGTCCTCTGTATTCACACCAAAAGGGGAAGCACCAACCGCTTGTGAAGCTTCAGTGTAGTTAGAAGGGGAAAAGACAGCATGCCATTTTATAACTTTAACAAACTGGAGAAGGGCACCAGCAATCTTAGATAAAAAATAAAGAAACAAAATAGCATATTGCAATATGTCATGTTTGTATACAAATAGAATGAATACAGTAGCAACGCAGATGAGAGAGGCGTTAACATCAAATGGTGGAAAGGTATTAATTGGGGTTGCTGATACAGGCAGACTCTCCACTAGAGGAATTCAGACCAAAACCAAAGCAAGGCAATACTTCGGGGGCAGCAAATTCCAACAGACAGCTGAGTTTGAATTTATATAATGCCTTTTGTTGATATGGAGAAAAAAATAATTGCATTTATATTTATTAAGTTGGTAGTACTGAAAATACCAGCAAATAATACACAGAGGCTTAGAGAGATTCAAAATATTGTCCTCGAGTGAACTCCAGAGGTGGGGGGGGGAAATACACATTGACTGAGGAATAATGACAGGCAGAAGAGTGGATAGAGAAGCAGAAAAATATAGAAAAATCCAAACAACTCAAGGTTAAAGAGCAGACCATGGGTGATGTTGGAACAGAAAAAAAACCCAGAAGCTGGGTGCATAATGTATTGAACTGGAGTGTGACTGAGTACCTTGAAGTCTTCCAGATCTGAGCTGGCTAAATATCAGGGCCATGTTCAGAGAGGAGTGTCAATATTTGGGGAGGGGGCAGAACTGCTCTACCTCACTCTGAAGCACCTTCTGTCAAGTGAAGGCCACAGTTCAAGACTCAGGCTGAAAAAGCAAGTACATGAGGAGCATCGGGTGGCAAAGGCTGAGGTTTGGAAGGGCCAGACACATGGGTGGAGATCTGCCTCAACGTGCCTGGAAAAAGTGTCATGACAAAGAATTGCACTTCACCTTTTCAAGTCACCACTCTTCCTACAGCTGTGCCACCTTAGGGCTTTTTGGGTTTATCTGTTTAATTTTTAAAAATAAAGCAATTAAACACTGGCTTTTTCTCTCCACCCTTCTTTCGTTGATAGCCAAGAGGTTAAACTGCTAGTTGCTGATTTAGGAAATGTTTTTGAGACCTCTCCACTGTCTGAAAGGATCTTAACCTGTATCTCCCACGTCTAGAGGGTGAGACAAGGTTGTAAGTTATGTGAAGTTTGGTGTCAGGTCTTCTTTCTTTGACTGCCCTTGCCTAGCCTTGCCTGTTTGATCATCACCTTTGGGCCACTGCTCCTGTGGATATTTACTGCATGTAGTTATTTGCCTGCATCATGGATGATGGTGGAAAGGCACCTACTTTAGGAATCCCAGTAGGTGATGCTGCTGGGTGGTGGTGTGACTATCAAGATTTTAGGGGACTTGACTGAATGAAACCCAGGTGAATTTGCAAATTTTGGTTAGTGATGTTTCTCTGTGTTCCAGGCTTAAATAGCTGGGACAACTCTCCTGAGGGAAATTACTGCAGCACACAGAGACAAGGGTGAGGACAGACACCCAAAAATAACTGGAAGAGAGAAAGCAAACAAAAAAGAGGATATATTTCATGCAATGAAAGGCTATGCTTATAGAAAGAACTGACTGAAAGGAAGTAATGCCAGAAGTATAGATGATACCTATTCAAAAATAATATTTTGCCATGGCCAAGCACTGAGACACCTTTAATTAGGACAAATGTTATAGAGACTGTGGTGAGGTAGGGAGCAACCTTCCATATCAATTTTCATTACCTGAAAACATTTGACACAATTTTTTTCCTTTCATAAACTGCTGGACTGATAAACATATTCCTCTTTTGGTTACTCCCCTCCCCACCAACCCTCCATCCATCACAAAAACCCCAAACCCAGCAGCAATGAGGCAAAACAAGTTGTAATCTCAAACTGCACTGAGGACAGACAGGACTTCCAGTCTTACTGGGTAATAAAGAAAACCACTCCGGAGTGAGTGGCAGTATTCATTCAAAGGAATTAATCCCGAAACACAGAGAAACTCTATTAAAACCAAAACTTGGTCTAACTAGCGTATCAGCAATTTACTTCAGCAAGAATATACATTTTGTGCTACAGACTCTTCATGTTTATGTCACAGTAAGGTTTTATGGCTTGACTGCACATCAGCATGGTACTACTACTGTGTTGTGATGTCTTTACATGGAATAAAGCTAATATAAGAGTAATCTGCATCCTCTCCCACACAGGGTTAGGAGCAACACACTCAAAAGCAAAGGCAGTGATAAAGGCTGCATCACGTCAAAACCACTGAACTATCATATTGTTTACATGCGAGGGTTTTTTACAAATGCAGCAAGCCCACTTATGACCATGTATTCCATACCCTTGAAGTTCAAAATAATGTTAGGTGAGTTGGGAGGAGAAGCAGGAGGTAGCAAAAATAGAAAAGGAAAGCAGCAGAATGTTTTATCTACATATGATAGAAGGGGTAGGAAATGCCCAATTACCTTATCTCAAACAAGTGAGTCACCAAAAGAATGCAAACCACTATACTGCAAAATAACTCTGATGTTTTTAATAAACAATTGCTTCTACTTCATAAACTGCTCTTCTCATTCAGGTAAGCTTTTAGGCTTAGACAACGTGGAAGAGACATATTTTTTGATTCAGATGATTAAACTAGAAATAGCACAGAGCTAACACTGCAGGAATGCTGCAGTACAGAAGGGATAAAAAAAAAATAGTCTTATGACATCAGAGACTACCAGTAAAGCAGTCTGATCCAAACTCTTCACAGCTGAAAAGCCAATCTAGTTATGCTTTATCAAGGTTGATATTTATTTTAAGAGCATATCAAGACATTAAATTGCATTTCATTCATCAATGGCTGCATATAAAGGGAGCATCCAGTTTTCAGTCTCAGTTTGAAATAACACTTGTAGCACTTTTTCTACCAGAGAAGGTTATATTTCTAGAAATACCAGTTCTCATTCTGCTTTCATTATTTTTCTGTTAGATTTGAGCTTTAAGAAAAAATGTAAACGGAAGGAGGGAATTACATAATTGCAGTTTTGCTTTTAGCCTACGTAACATATTCAGAATTACCTGGAGAAAATACTTAACAGCTCTTTCTTCCCATCTTTCCTGCTTCCCAACACATCCATCTCTCTGCTCAGAGCAAAGGCTAAAGACAAGCCCAGCTGATGTGCTTCCTGGTGGTGAGAAGACAAATACTGCAAGGCAAGAACTTCATCTTCTCAAGGAGTGGAAGGCATCGTTCTGGATGGTGTTTTCAAATACTGTTGGGAAGGCTGGCTTTGTTTTGGAATTAATTTAAACCCAGTCAGGAAAAGAAGATCAAAAGTAGATTTTCTTGGGATGGACAACATCTTAATCTTGGTATGAGAAGTTACAATGAAGGCTAAATTTATCAGCAGTTTCAACAGACTTTATCTGTTTCTCAAAAATGACAGCTGAGTAAAAACCTACTTTGCAGTATCACACACACAGAAATGGTTTTGAGAAGCCTGAAGGTCAGATTTTTAAATTGGGCACTTGCAGAGCAAGGGCTGGGAGGCTGCACGCCTACTTGCATTCATGTTGATTGCACCTAATGAGAAGCGGTGACTTGAAACTTAACAAGACTGTCATCTAGATTATGCCCACTGAAGAGTTATGGAAGTGCTGAAGTCCTTGGTAGAACAAAGGATTTACCTTGTTTGCTTACCCCAGACAGGTTACAAAAAAGAACAAGACCAGGAGGTATGTAAAGGCTAACATTCAAGGTAGACTAAAGAGCAAGTGTTCAAGACCAACAGCATCTGCAGTAAGAATGCTCTACTGCTGAGAACATTCCTGTTAAAAGACAAGAGGACAGACAACTTGACAAATAGTGAAGATGAAAGTATTTCTGATAACATGACCAATAGCACATGCCCCAACGTACGTAAATTCTTCTTCAGACTGTCCCAGTCACTTAAAGGCACAAACAGATATTTGACTGACATGCTCACCACTTACTGTACACCACTTTAGCCTTAAAAGGCGGTCAAATGTGACACAACCTATCAGAAATCCAAAGGTACATGATAGTTTTCAGCTTGGATACCTGCTACAAATTTATATAGCAGATATCCAATTTGGTACAAAAGTAGCGGAGCAATCTGATCTTGTGCTTCACTGACAAACCAGATTGAATCTGGGCAGCTCAGCATGTTTCTGTGTGCTACTCCATTGAAACAAGATCCTGAGGTACTCTAGTCAAGGGATTGTCTGATTATGAGATGAGGAGGAGGAAGAGGATGTCAGGGGAGTGAAATTAAGAAAGGTTTCTATTTAGAATCAACAGCTTGAAACCATAGTAAAGGAAAGGTGGATGACACTGCTTCCAAGCCAAGGCACTACTTGGGTATAATAGAGAGTATAAATCATTTCAGTGAAACTAAGCTTGAAAAGCAATAATATTTTCAAGTGATGTTCATCAAATTTAGAACGGATTTTCAAAGGTATTAAGTATTAGGAGTTGTAGATGAGTCCCTTTTCAAAGGCAACTAACTCCTGTTAAAAATCACTGGCAAGTATGTGAAGAAATCAATTCCCCTGGAATCCCAGGCTTCGGCTTTCCTCTGGAGACTCCTATTGAACATTTTTCTGCATTAGTCAGTACCTAGGTGACAACAGGCCTCTTTTTTTTTTTTTGCCTGTGAACAATGAAAGTCAAGACAGTCATAAGAAATAATTTAAATTCTTTTTCTTTAATGTACATGCCAGTAATGGCAGACAGCAAGCAATAGTATTAAATTTGTGGATTTCAGAAAGAAAAAACAATTCTTTTATCAGAAATGAAAATCACAAATGTGAAAATGAATGATCTAAGAACAACTAAGGTTTTAATTAAAAAAAAAAAAAAAAAAAGGGCCAGCTTTAGCAAATAATAAACCTTGCCTTCTGATACACCCAGGAGAGAGAGAGAGATGGGGAGAGACAGAGGGAGCACCTCTGGTTAGCTTGCCATTAGCACAAAGGAAAACAACCGCAGGGCTTAGGGAGGATTTAGCTTTAACAAACGCTTATCACAAAGTCATGTCACTGCACACTATTGTTCTGTATTTGGAATGAAATTAACTTCCAACTCCACGTTAACCTTTTAGAGACCCTGCTTAGTGAAGGAATTTAATCCTTTGGATTTTGGTATGTCACCAGCAAAGGCCATTTCTAGATTTGATGAGTTTGACAGCCTATTACCTGAAGAACACTTTATTAAAAGGAAAAAAAAAAAAAAAGAAAATTGGTTTCCTTCCATAACAGACAGCAGGTATTTCAGAGCACTAATTGAGTGTGTTGAATCAAACAGGTAAAAAAAAAAAAAAGTAAAAAGGGAAATCCTAGTTTTTTCCAATTCCCATAGCATATTATTTCTCTGTGCTATAATGAATCCCCTGATACTGTGACAGCATGCTTTCAAGCCATATGCTAACATAATAAAATTTTTATTGTCATGGAGTAGGTGTTTTCCAAACTTACTGAAAAACATGGTTTTTGATGTGGTCAAGAAAGACAAAAGTGGTGATTTAGAGAGTAGTGAAAACAGGAATTTCCAGTGCATGTGGGGAAGCCCATTTTCTGGTCTTCATTAGTCTTAATGCAACAACTGTCTTTGTTGGTCTCTGCAGGACTCTTTCCCAGCTGCATTCCAGGAGCTGAGAGGAGCCCTCTGGAAGTTAGACAAAATCTGCTGTCGCTACCATATTAGGAATCAAACTGAGTAGCAAAAGCCTGTGACTGAGCAGGGATAAATCAACAGGGAACGCGTTTGCCTTCCAGCCAAATGAACAAAGCAAAGTGATTGAGGAAACAAAATAAATAATAATTAAAAAACAAATCCAAAGCAGTAGGACTGACTGCTTCTTTATCTGTTTTTACTTTTATCGTGCTTCCTACTGAAGTGTAACTTGAAAGTATATTTCCAGATATGAGCAAACCCTGTTCCTTACAATTCCTTTTTGCTGCAGAGAGAAATAATCCCAAGATACATATCAATGATCAGCTTCAAACGCTTTTAACACATTCTCTTTGGCTGGAAAGTCATCATTATACTGCAGTGGAGCCAGTGTAAACTGCTCTCACTCTGTTGACATAAATTTCAGTTTACTGCCAATCTGGCCCTTTCTTCCACTAAGATTCTCCCTAATCATAGCTGTAGTCACTCACTGGTGATCAGCCTTGTAGTTCGTAGAAAATCTCACCTGCTGTACAAGCTTTGCTAATGATTCAGCATTTTATGTGTGAAGGGGGGACACAGGACTTGCTATTACATTACTGTATATGCACATGGATGTATTTTGAGCAATCCTTATTAGGAAGGGTCTGTAAAGTAATTTAATCTGTTATACCATTGGTGAAAGGATGCAATTCCAAGTAGATGTGATTGAAATCTATAGCTTTTTTATCTGGTGCGCAGGAATGACAGCCAGATCTGCAAGACATATCAGTGTGTAGCCTGTAAAGTGTAAGAAAGTCTTACTCCTATTGCATGGCATTTGAGAGTCGAAACTCAGCATAAGCAACTGTCCTGTAAAAGTTCTCAGCTCTTTTCTCAGCACTTCAGGTGCTGTGAGGTGGTGGGTGCTCAAAAGATGCAGGCACACCAGATGCCATCCCAACAGAGAGGAAGGACCACTGGCGTTTGGTGCCTGGACTCATGCACCAGCATCACATATTGCCATATATGTCATATCCCCTCCTGTGCCTCAGCAGCCCATAGCGTAAGCAGCATTTCAGTTCCTCTCACATTCCACAAGTATGTACTCCACTGCAGGTCAACACACTTAAAAAATCATCTTATAGGTAAGGTTTGGGTTTCTATTCTGAAATCCAGATGAGGTTCATTTTTAGCATCTGTTACTTCACAGAAAGAAAATGGTCTGAAGCATAAGAAAAAAAAAAAAAAGATGGATACAGTGTTGAGCAACAACAGTATTTCTGCCTTAGTAACCTTGCATGTCACTTGTGATGGCTGTCTTTGGTTGCAATGGGTAGGGAACTGTCATATCAACATGTTTTTCTAACCCTCAGCCATTAGGCTCCCATAGCATCCCTCATCTCACACAGCCAAAATGAATGGGGTTGTTTCCCCACAGAATTTAATTCACAGGGTTGTAAACATAGTGGCAGAAATAATATTTTGCCCATGGAAATATTGCCACCTGAGAGGAGAGGTGGTTTGTGGAAGGTGGTAGACTAACAATAAGAAAAGAAGATTGCATGTATGTCTTGTATTTGTTCAGGGGAAGAAAATCAGTAGGATTCTGTCAATCGGCATGTTTTCTTATTATAAAAATAAGCAATGGCTGCAGGAATGCAGAAATAGGATGGTAGTCATGTCTTTCTATAGCTTTTGAGACAAGAATAAAGCTGCAGTTTCCTAATTATATAGTGTTCACTCTCTAGCATACTGATTTCATTGTGATCTTTTCTCCTTTCTTGTTAAGGCATTCTAATTGCACATCATTGTCAGCTCCAAGCATGTTGATTTTCTGAAAGTCAATCTTAGCTTTCAAATATCCACAAACTACATGAACATTAGCAAACAAAAACTGTATAATACAGCTGAAGTTGCATGAAGATTCTCCTATCCATCCCCAAAATCAAAGGAAGGAAAACCAGAAGCTCACAACCAGTGGTGGAAAATCATAAACATACTTTCACAGGGCATCACACCATTAAGCACTCATCCCCAGAGGAATCCTGGAAACTGGACTCCACCCTGGGGCCTGGGAGAGTCCTCTGGATAAAGCTAAACTCAGGCAATGTGGTGGCACCCAGAGGATGCAACACTGAATAACTCAGCCTACAATCAGTTTGAGTTCATTTTTTCTATTTTAGATGCAGTCAACAAGGAAGTTGCATCCTGTTTCCTCAATTATGTTTGTGGCTGATAAGAAAGGCTGGTGTGCTGGTCAGTAATCTAAGGGGAGTAATGATCAGTGGGGTTTGAAGCTCTGTTTCTTTCTGTTCAAGGTTATGGGACTTCTATCTAGTCTATTGATTGAAGAGAGACAAGCAGGGTAGAGTATTTACAGAAGACTCAACTTTGCATTAAGTTCACCAGATTTTCCTTTGCAAGATAGTTACTATGCATTTTGTCATAGATACTGCTCTCCTGTAGAGAAGTGTTGTTAACTAAGAGTGAGTGTCCCAGGAGTAACACAATGTTTTCTGCGAAAGTTGCAGACTGCAAAGACAGACAGTAAAAAGATGTGAGAAATATAGGTTTCATACTGCTACTGCTTTCCATCAATTAACTTTTCCTCAACTCCGGTAGAATATAAACACTGAGTCTTACAGGCACACATGTGGTATCTCAATTAGATTTTCACAAAATAAAGTCTTAAAGTGCCTTTTAAGTGAGCCCTGTTACATAAATTTGTCTACAACACATTATGCACTGCACCTCAGTATTTCAGATTTATGTTTCACAGCATCCCTTTCATTCTAACTGTAGCAAATTCCAGAAAGAGCTGCAAGCAAAACCCAGAGAAGCTTTTCAAAGGCTCTGTATTTTCCTGCTTCTCCTGGAATTATCAGTGCTTTTATTTCACAAACTTTTGAACTTGCCATAAACATGTATGTTCAAGTATTGTCCTCTACCCAACTCTACACTGTGAAAATACAGTAAATTACAAAAAGATTTGACATTTATTTAAGAAATACCTATATGCTCCAGCTTTGTGTTTTACTTTTTGTAAGTTAAGAGGTGGCTTTGTCAATCATTTCTAAAGGATTAAAAAGCCTGCTGTGTCATCTCATATATCTTGATTCAGTTTCTAATGCAGCCAGAGAGCACAAAGGCTGAGAGAAAACCTTTTATCACTTGCAGTTATCAACTGGGCCAGAATACAGTATTAGGTACCTTAGAAACTTTAAGCTAAAACTTCTTTGCTTTGAGAAATGGCTGATCTCCTAAGTGAAGGAAAGCAACCAGGCTAGCTTCAAAAAAGTTGTTATTATTATCCAGAAACCAAAAACGTTTTAGAGAAAAATTGTTGGAGGCACTTTAAATAATAACCTATTTTTCTAATACATTGTTACGATAGCCCAAAAGTTTTTGGATGTTGTAAATCACTTTATACAGCAGGATGAAAGTTGCTTTGGGAGAATTTTAGCTGCCTTCAGTGCCAATGTATTTTATTTAAAAAACATATATATATCAGAAGGCAATTTAAAAAGTTGTTGCTTCAATGAGAGAGAAAGTTAGTGCTTTGTCCTGAGGCTCTTTATCCAAACTGCAGCTGATCTTAATGTTATGGGTTTCCAGCAAAATGTTGGCAGAATCCTTTTCTCCTGACAACCTCTTGCTACTGACAACCCATCATGGTATTCACAAACTAGAAAGTCAGAGGTAAAGGCTGTGGAGTACCATCTCAAAATAGGTGCAAGAACTCTGCAAAACTATCTTATAAAATTCTATACTTTTATATTAAAAATCGTAACATATACATAGAAATATTTCTAAGATACATTTTTATACTTGCTTATGATTCCCGGGGTTAGGTTTGCTTTTGCATCTGTCTTGTCCTTCAGTGTGGATGAGAATCCAGATCTTATTCTAAAGCATCAGTCAATTTACTGACCAGAGATAACCCACTGAAGAACTCTGGCACTGATATTCAAGCCTGCAGCCAGCTCCTGTAAATAGTGTATCTTTAGGGAAGTGAGACTGCAAAGCAACCGTATGCAAACTTTAAGAATATTCATCACTGCCAACTCTTGTGATTTTATCACAGTCCCTGAGATATAGAGTATATTTCTCAAAGCCATAGTTTTCTGGCATTATGTTATCAGGAGAGATTCTCAGCTTGCATTTCAAATAAAAAATAACCCTCTTTCTATAATACTCATGGCTGAAAGCATACAAGATAAAGTTTCAAATTATAATTAATTTATTTATTACTACTTAAAATATATTTATTTTTAAGCCAAGAGCAAAAATTTAGGAACCCTAGTTTGGCAATTATCACTACTGTCCTCTACTTACCACAGCATGCTCTAAAACTGAGCCACTGGTGACCTTTTATTTTATGTCTTCTCTCTTAGTTCCCATTTCAACCATTGTCAATATCCAGTGCTAAAAGCCTTAAAAGCATTATCAGGAAAGCTCTTTACTTGTAGTTTTGCCTGATATTTCTATCACAAAACTTTTAGAACTGAGTGAAGTCAGAATCGGTCAAAATAAAGACTTTGGAAAATTCTTGTTGGTGTACTCCTCAGAGCTAGGATGATGGCATCACTAACATATTGAATTGAATAAAACATCAAAACAGACACAGAAAAACAACCAGAATTGAGTCTCTATCAGATCAGTGTGAACTCACCCACTCAGGTCTTCTCACCATTTTAGTAAATATTTTTTAACTACTGCAGTCTGTGTTACTCTTGTTTTTACAGTTGGAAGATTTTATCACAAAATTTCCTATAGCCCTCTTCCAGATTTGTGTGATAGAAAGCTCTTTTCTCAATTATTATTTAGCTTTTCTCCTGGGGAGAAAATAAAGCAATTTAGAAGACTAATCAGACAAAAGTAGGGTTTTGAAGTACTGAACACAAAAAACTCTCCTTGCAGTTTCCATCACAAAATAACTATGCTACATAATTCTCAGATGGTGCCTCTTTATTTTGCTTTGGTTTTGTCGAAAATCGAACTTTTTGCTCCGGCAAGTGTTAAAGAAGAGTGACAAGCAAGAGGAATGGACACGAGGGCACTGACTCATAGTGCATGGCTGGTGGCCCCTCAGGTGGCTAGTCTCATGCAGTCATAAGAAGAGCAGCTTATGAGTTATATTCTTCTAAATCACTCAGAAAGAATCTGCCCTCCTCTGCTGCTTGGAAAGGGAGATAAGGCAGTGGAGGAAAGGCTCTGTCTACCAAGTAGCTGTTATTCTTAAGCTTCATGACTTGTCTGGTATCCTTTATGTTGATCTGTAGCTCTCATGGGACCTCTGCATTTTATCATGCTCAATTACAAACACCAGGTTTCTTGCCCCAGCTTGTTAACATGGATTAGGGACTTGGATCACCTTAACCATGTTTCTCCTGCTTTCTCTTTATGTCCTGACTGTAGAAGGTAACACTCTCATATCTGTTTATATTGTTCTCTGTAAAACTGGATCCATCTCTTAAGAAATAGTAAGCATCCAGATCACACTTTTATTGCTTCAATTCATAGCACTGGACATCTGGCTTCTATGGATGGCTGCCCATGAGTGTAACCTGACTCAAGTAGTTTCCTTCCAGAATTCAGTGGACAATCTCTCTTGTTGGTTATTTTTTATTGAATTTTATTTGCTCAGAACCCTCCTATCTATTAGTATCTCTGAAGCTGATTGTCTTTTCTTCCTTCATGTAATGATTCTGGAAGTTCTACCTTATGTGATAGCATTTGTTAAGGACTTGGTTTTCACCATTTCATGTTAAGAACTGAAAATAGCACAGTCAGCTACTGCAGAATACAAAAATTTCATTTAGTAAAGGGGAACAATTATACAGTGGAGCTACATTATATAAAGTAAAACCTTATAGAAGTATTCACAACTACTACAAACTACTCATGCCACCACAGATTCAGCTTAGTACAATGACAGGACTGACTATATTCAGCTTTGTTTCAAGAAGGTAACTTCCCTCTTTCACCTGTTGTTTTCAAAACCTTTTTCAAACTGAAAAAATGTTCTTACTGTCTTTGTGGCAGTCTATAGGACTTCCAATGGATTAGATGAAAACATGATTAATTCTGCCAGGACTTAAATCAAGTACAATTGGAAGGACAGCAACCCATTCATATTCAAGCCCAGAGTCAATAAAACCAGTTGACTGGTTTCACACGTGGCGTTTCTTAAGAAGTGCAAGAAGCCAGCTAGCTAGTCTTTGCGCCATCCCTCCCCCTAGGATTGTTTTTCTTATCATTTAAAGGGGCTGTGGAGTTGGGTGCCCCAACCTGTTTGGCTTTTTCTTTAAAAAATAAAAAAAATACCTGAAAGGTGTGCAAAAAGGACCGAAGTCCCTCCTCCAATGAATATTTAGTTATTTAGAAGAGTGGAATAATTTGGTCATGGTTACACCCTAGTAGCTAATAACCTAGCGTACAGAGGAAGGAGATGTGGTTCCCTGCTCCAAATGGCACATCTGAAAATCTTCCTGGCTGTGTTCATTTATAGAATCATAGAATGTTAGGGGTTGGAAGTGACCTCTGGAGATCATCTGCTCCAACCCCCCTGACAATGTAGGAACACCCAGGGCAGGCCACACAAGAACATATCCAGGTGTGCCTTGAAAGTCTCTACAGAAGGAGACTCTACAGCCTCTCTGGGCAGCCTGTTCCAGTGCTCTGTTACTCTCACAGTGTAGAAGTTTTTCCTCATGTTGAGGTGGAACTTCCCGTGTTTCAGGTTGTGACCGTTACTGCTCATCCTATCACAAGGCACCATGGAAAAGACACTGGCCCCTTCTACTTGATACACATTCCCAGGAGTAGAAACTTTGGTATTGTGAAGTTTTGGGGAACTCAGAGTTTTGAGGAACTCATAGAAGCCTAAAACTAATCCTTTTTCTGAAATGTTGTCTTGATTTCCTAAACACTCTGTAGTCTTTGTTACTTTCATGCCATTTTCTCCCATAATAGAAATAAAAATTTCCTTTCCACAGGCAGTTTGACAGTCCTCCTCTGGCATGATAAAGTAACTCAAACAAACAAGGCATCCCAGATTGAATTTATTGGCAATTAAAAATGCTGCATACAAAAACTTAGATAATCTGAGAAACAAGAATTGGCTGAGACTCTCGCACACTGCTGAGTTATGGCAGAGCAAGCACATGGGCAGTGCGCAAGAGGTGAGTCAGTGCGATTCTTGTTTGAGTAACAGCTCTGCATGACACCATAAAGTAAAGGCAGGCACAATTACAGCTTTTATGGTCATGGAAACACAATTCCCCAGCTAGTGCTCAATAGACAAAGGCTGCTGATCAGGGAAAATTACGTGGTGCTCCCCTGCAAAAGAATAAGGACCCCATTGTGTTACATATTTAGATGCTAGCCAGCACCCTGCTAGGTCCTGATACGGGGCTCAGTCTCTGTGCCACAAAAAACAATTGTGCTGCCCAAAGCTGCCTTTGAAGCAACCCCAGTGAGAAAACAGTGAGAAACTGATTCTAACAAAGCAAAGACAAGGATGCACTTCAGACAATATCAGATAATTTAAAACTGTGCACAGCTCCCTGCTAGAATAAATGGGCACATCACTGTCATTACTGGTGAAATTTTATCCGTTCAGATAAGCAGAGAATTAGGCCAATAACGTCCTACCAGACTAAATTACGTAACTACTTATCTGTAAAGGTTACCTGT
>JANIJG010001912.1:0-12278 GCA_024611175.1 Megaceryle torquata | reverse complement strand
AAAGGTTACCTGTGTTTTCTTTATAATAGAATTATCTCCACAAAAACAGTTATTTAGCCACTTCGTTATAAAACCATGTAGAAACAGCACAATTTTCATCATCAGTTTACGATTGTCTTTCATTATTAGTAATTTGAATATTGCTATGTAATGATAATGAATCACAACAGGGGCACTGCTTCAGATATTGTAGCACAGAGTAATCGCCAGACCAGAACAAGTACCTGCTGCACTAGATAATTCTGACATGCTTTGTCTTTTTTCCTATATTTTTTTTTGTTCCCTATTTATTTTCCCTCCTCTCAGCTTCCTAATCTACGCTAAACCAATTATAATATTTTCCTCTTTGATACAAGCCTCAGTGACATCTCAATTTATTTTTGAATCAGTCTTCCTGTTTCAATTCAAATCAATATTCAGGTCCACTAGACGTGTGAGTTACCTGCAAGTGAAAGGGCATACTTGTCCAAACTTGGAAAGCTGACCCTAAACATACCATCCACCATCTAAAATATTAAGAACACTCCTTGAACAAGCGACATGACCTATTTGGTTGTACCAAATAATAGGATTGCTTTTTTTTTAGACCTTGTCTCCCTGCTTTGCATCTGGCTAAATCATTTACATCTGTGCTGAGTAGGTATAGAGCCATGCCTTTGCAGTCCAGTTGCACTCTACATCATCTTTCATACACAGTTAAATGGTTGAACAACTCTTTTGTTGAACTAGAAAATCAGGTCCATGCTCATCCCTAGACCAACTCCCTAATAATGATTTTTCTATCTTGTAATCTGAAGTTCAATTTAAGGGCTGAGGAGAGATGAAAACTGTATTTGCCCTCATGAGAATTCGACTTGTTCAGATCTAAACATCAACAAAATATATGTTAGGAATGTACTGTCTTCGTTTATATGTGAATAACTTTTTACTTGTTCCTTCTTTCTTTCCCTCTCGAGGATGATAGTCCGTGTCCCCTTCTGGCATCTAAAAGCCCTACATTATCTTGCACTAGGGAAGTAATTTTATTTTGAGACTAGCCTTTTTTTATGCAATCTGCTGCTCATACATATTAAGCATGATAGATGCTGCATACAGTTTTCAGAGCTCTACAGCATCAGCTTCAAGTCCATAATAAAGCATCTTAGATCTAAAGTCAGTATCAATTTCCAAAAAGATACAATCTATGCATATCCATCTCTTTCAGTATGTAAGATATACTGGAAATGCACACTATGCATAGAGAAAGGCACTCTGCCTCAGTTTACTGTTGTAGGCATTTTTCTGAAATTTTATGGCATCTTGTTTTTGTAAAGAAATTGGCTAATAGATCACTAACTGGATTTCATACCAACCTAATTTTCTTAGCACCTAATCTATCAGAAATAATTCTCACATGACTATGATCATAAAATGCTAAATTAATAAATAAAATATGCTCTATAAACACTGTTTCATTTCTTTTAAATTTGAATACTTAAGGATGTTGAAATTGAACTTTATCATAATATTTAAAAGAGCCCCTGACTTTAGCAGAAACAAAGAAAAAAAAAATCATGGTCGTGGTTCCACAATATATTGGTTATAGCAAAAATGTGTATTTTCATAGCCATTTAAAGCTTTGAAAGGGGCAGAGTATGATAATATTTTTGGAATGGTTAAAAAACTTATTGGTTCATCAGGGTTCTCAATGCCAGAGCACATTAGTTCAAAGATTGTTCTTATCTCAGTTGCTTTTGTGATCTATTACCCTGCTCCCAGCTTCAGCCTGCTGCCATATATAGGTTCAGATTGTGACCTTGCATTTTTCAACGTATTTTGCACTCCCAGGCAGGTAGTCTGGGATCTGCTTGGCACGACAAGCAGAGCAGCCTGAAAGAAAAGAATCTTCAGCTATTTCCTAATCTCGTTTCTCTTAGTTATGTAATAAAATCAAATTCTTATTCTCTACACTTAAAAGGTTAAGTAAAAATTGCAATTATTCTAAAAGAGGAAGTCTTTCTCTTCTCTTGGAAATCTTACCCATGTATAGCAAATCAGGAAGAGAACCCATTTTAGCCACTGGCCATCTTGATATACATTAGAAACAATGATTGGGGATTTCTACTTTCTTTTTTTCCTCATTAGGTTTGTTTCAATAGTTTTCATTTTCTATGCATGTACAAAGAGAGTAAGAGATAATCCCTGCCCCAGCCAGAAATATAGATACAGCCAAAGTCTATGAACATCTTATGTATATAGCATTTCTCTTGCATCTCACAAGCTACAATCAGAATAACAGTTTAGACATTTTCTCTGAAAATACTCAACAATATACAACTTCTTCTTCAGTGGTAGAATAAATAAAATCTAAGAATTAGCAGCACTCTACCACAAGTGAAACAGATAGGTAGAAAGGACAAATTCAATGTGAGAAATCCCTCTTTCTTTAAACCCCTGAAAATTCACATTGCCTTTTTTCATCTGAATGATACTTAAACTAACACGGCAATATCTACAACACATAAAAGTCAGAATTTACTCACAGCTGGAGGCTAGTATTCACTGTACTGATAGTTTACCATCATAAACTGTCTCTTTACACATTCTAACTGAGTAGGAGCCTGATCCATGACTAAGACTACTGTGCACAACTAAATGGTAACAATATGATTGCTGTATTGAAGAATTGCAGGCTGAACTGTCAGGATAATGTCAACTACTGTTGCAATGCAAATTTTGTTGTTGTTTTGTTTTCATTTTGCATTCTTGAACAAAGGTGTTCGTTAACAGATCTCAGATTTATGCTCAGCTTAATCCAAATAGGGCATGGAAAATCCATGTTTCAGACTGTCCATATATCACTCTGAGGATAAGAATCAGTTGTAAAAGGAGAACAGCAAAGTAATATTCCAGAATTTTGGTATTAAACAACCTTTATGACAACAAAATAATAAAAATATTGTCTGCATAACTCAGGAGAATGTTATTTAACTGCATCAGACAAAAGCTCATTGATTTCACACATGCCATGAAAACAGAATAAACATGATAAAAGTATCTGTCACTCTTCAAGTTCTGTGATGCTGTTGTACAGTGGGGTGTATTAAACTATCACTATAGAAAGTAGATATAAAGTTCTTCAAAATCAAAGTATTTTTACATAAACATTTTTATTCATTCATTCACACAGTAATTAATGAAGTTATAAAAATAGGATTCAACCAAAATAATTGAATTCCAGTGGCATCGTTATTGGAGAAGCCATAAAAATAAGCAAAGGAGGAAAACATGCAAAAAGCATTATAAAAATGGTCTGCATGAATTTTCATACAGTATGTCACCTAGCCAAAATAGATGAGAAAGCATTTGCAGTTTCTGGCAATAGGCAATAGTTTCCTCAGTATGCCTGTAAATACCTGAAATCAGCCACAGAGAAAGACTCTACTAGATGCAAGCTGGTGTTGCTGAGAGAAGTAGTAGGTTTCTAGTATAAACCCAACAGTATAATGAGCTATGGAGCACTTTCATTTTCCCTACCTTCAACCTGCTCTGGTTGCAGATGTCCCTGCTCGCTGCAGGGCGGGTTGGACTAGATGACCTTGAAGGGTCACTTCAAACCCAAACCATTCTGTGATTCTGTGAACCCAATCCTGTTATTTATCACACAAAAGGCAACCATGTGGAATCATTTTTCAGATGCTGGATAACAGTAAAGTACCAAGTACATGGGTACAGATGTGGTTTTTGATACTGTTTTCCTCCAACTCGTGAGCCCCAAGCATCCATGGATGAGTGACATACTTTAGATTTCTGAAATTTACTGTGAAGTATGACACAAACTTTATGTAAGTCTGATAGCACTCTGGAAATACAGTCACAGTCTTATTATTATTTTTTTTTTAATCCTAAACCATAATTTTCCAATTGTTAAGTTGAAATACTGTCAATACTTGACAAAACTCTGCATCCATGTTTACTATTTTGATGTATCCATGTACTTATCCCATACACAAGCATAAGCTTTGTAGGATTGGCCATATATGATGTAGAATGCTAATTTAACATTGTACAGAGTGAATGTTTATTAATTTCTTCCAGAGTGTCTTGGTTATAAGAACTACAAATTATTCTGATTTGGAAACAGTGTGGGAGTGAGGGAGGATGACACCTGTTCAGCACCTCTCCTGCAGAAACATTACTCCCACACAGAGGATTTGCATAGTAATAGAAAAGCAGTGTTTACAGGTTTTTATTTACTACATAAATAGCTGTACTCTAGAGATTACTGACCAAAGCACTGAGCGTAACAGGCTGGAACCCACGTCTCGGCTCACATCTTCATTTGTCATAATTATGAATTCAATTTCTGTAGTTCTTCTAGAACTACTTTTCTATCATACTCACTCTTTTATGTTCACTTCCATTATTATTACAACTGGCATGCTGTTATTTCCATAGTAAAAAAAAAATCTTTCACATTTCATATTTAATTATTTAAATCATTAAATGATCAGCTTCACAATATCGTTCCTATAACCTACATGAAGTTCTATGTATTCTCAGGTACCCATGGCAGACCAAAAACCTGTCCCAGCAGTACAAATTTCCTTAGATCTATCTAGTGTGACTCAGTGACATTTGGCCAACTGAAAAGTTTTCAAAAAATATTTTCTAGTCGTTTGGCTAGGTGCCTGTTTGGCTGATGCTCTTTACCACTACTGGGTGATTCATAGCTTCCTCCCTCTGAGAATCAATTCAGTAGAAATTGCTGTTGCTTTTCTGTATCAAAGAGATAGCATTGCAATGGATTTCTCTGGAAAATGCAAACCTTATTTACACAATTTGAAAAAGTAGTGGCAGTACCTACTCTTAAAAGAATATAGTTATTTTAAATTTAAGCTAACTTTAAGGCAAAGGACTCCCTTCCCCAAATAAATTGCTAACTTGCATACTCAGATCAATAGCAGCTCCAATACTTCCAGCTCAAATCAGCAAAGGTCTTTAGGACTGCAGCTTCAAAAAAAAAAAAAAAAAAAAAAAATGGCCTGAAAGCTAGAAAGCCATTCTGCAGTTTTCCCCTTCAGGGAATCCATGGCTCAGCAGCCTGGACTGCAGGGTCTTCTCTACATGTCCTCTGGGAGGGAAGGGAGTGGGGCAAGGGCTGCAGGAACTGCATGCCATCCTTCTTGTTAGTTGTTTTCCTGCAGACTTACAGAGCTCCTTTTATTGCCTGACTACAAGCACATTCATCATATGACTGCTGTGTTTTCTGTCCACAGCATGCGAACAGGTAGGAAGGGAATACCAGCTCTTTAGCTGTGTGGTGAGTGTATTTTCAGTTGCACGATGGAAGCAAGATTGGAGAATTTAAGACCTGCTGATCTCCCATACCAGGTGAATAGTTTCTCATTGCTGCTTTAAATTATAGACTTCAAGCTTTTTGGAAGAGCTATGAATATGTGAAAACTGCAATGCAGTAATTTCTTAGTTTCATATCTATTTTTGTACCTCAATTTTAAAATTATTTTGTTACATAAAATGAGCTTATCTCCAGCCACTACTCAGCATCCTTAATTTCATATAAGGGGCTTTTTTCCCCACTCATTACTAAATCTTCCCTCAACATAGTTTTGCCTTTTGTGTAACTTTTGGCTATTTTATTTTGGGGATCTTCAAATAACTTATTAATCTTGTGAATGATTTTAGTTCTCCCTAAAGCTTTCCTGTATTATTCATTTTACTCAGCTTAAATATTTTGGCTCATTTCAAAGAGTAAGTAAGTAACAGCTTATACTGCTCTACAAAGTATTCTTTTCCATACATGTGCTAAAAATATATGGATTTGTTATTAATCCAATTGATCTAATTATGTAATCCAATCAATCTGTTTATGTTTAAATATGTTTGTATGTTGTTATGGCATTTGGGTACTGCCTAGGACTAAAATCTAGTGCTAAATTAATGATACTTAGAGAGAATTGTCAGACCCCAATTATTTGTGTGCTGCTGCTATCACTAAACTGAATAAATAGCTGGTCTGTGTTGCAGTATAGGGAGTGGAGACAATGTATTGTAATGTAGATCCCATTTCTGTGCATTAGCATAGCAGATGAGTGCACGAAGCATTTATAAGTTAAATGAATCTACTACATTCCAATGTAATACACAACTAATAATTACATTGAAAAGCCTCCAATTAAAGCCCTATCTGAAAGCTTTTCAGAACTGCAGAATCCCAAACAAGGAATGGTCAATGTCAAACAAAAATTAAATTAAAAGAATTTAATAAAAACCTTAATTAAAACCATGTCAGAACAAATACACCTCACTTCATGTCCTGAAGCCCATTAAATCTCAATGTGACAAACTGCCACTGAGTGTGAACGTCAGAGATTCAGTGCTGCTTGTCCAAAGCCCTTTTCTGTCCTGTAAACTTCTTTTTTTTGCATCCCAACTGTCTCTGCAGCTGGCAGGAAAAGTGGTAACTCATAAAACTTCTCTCTGAAACACCCAAGACCACAGCTAGTCTCTGGAAGGTGGCAGTGAAGAGACACAAGTATTACTTGTTCCCAGCTCCTGACATACAAAAATCTGCTACCGGTACCGTTTGCATCAGCTGTCAGCTTCTGGGGAGCTGTCAAAGATAAACAGCAATAATAGTACTGGCTTTCAGTCCTCTTGGCATTGAGATTCAGTGTGCACATGAGCAACCAACCATAGCTAGCTAACCACTGAAACAGGCTCTGGTTGTGCTCCTGATTGAAAGGAGAGCAACCTTAAGTTTAATCAGCAACAATGAGGACAACTGCAAACTGTCTTGAAAGAGTGGATACTACACTCTCTCCTTCCCAAAGGGAAACAGAATAAATCCCTGCAAAATTATCTGCAGATTTCTCCCTACCAATAAGCTTCTTCTCTAATCTCAGTCTAATCTTAGATGGGACACGCTTTTTCAGACATATAGTTTGGCTACTGAGGAGGAATACAGGAGGATCACAGAACCCATTGAAAAATCACTGTTATTTCCATACCTTGGTATTTTTTACGAACATAGGGGGTATCTTGACAATTTTTTGATAAGCAGATAAAAATCTACTAGAGACAGAATCCCCAAACCAGTGGCAAAACTCTCTGAGAAGAAATATTAAAATAATTTTTGCACTATATAATTACTTCATGATTTTATCAGGCTGTGTGTCAGCAGGAGCACGAAAGAGACTCCTCTTCACAGAGACAATTATATCACAACAAGGCTTACAAAGATATTAATGTAAAAGCTTCTCATTGTCTGAAAATCCTTTGCCATGGCAACTTACAAGTCAGCTGCTTCCAAGTGATTTTAAAGCTTAACCAGCCCTCCTAACCCTTGAGCTTCAGACCTGGTATTTCAACCACAACTATTAAACCTTCCAAATAGGTGTATACATTATCTCTACAAAGACCTGAGTGATGAGCAGGTCCATTTACCCTCAAGGGACCAAGTAATCAATTCATGTCTCATGCATGGCAGAAATTATTGTATCAGGAATCCTGTATTCAAATCACTCAAACTCTTGCCCACGCAATCCCAGAATGGCTGGGGCACCAAGATGTTTTTTGCATTACAATGAAGCTGCTTTTCACCGAACTGTATTTTTTGTGCTGCTTTGCACTTGCTGACATTGAACCTCTTATCATCTTTAAGCGTATCTGATAAGAATAATCTGATTCAATGGAAACTTGAGACAGTTTCAGCTACAGATGTACCAAAATTTGCTTTGAAATCTACAGATGTTCCTCCATTCAGTCAACAAGACTGAGTACATAGATAAGTTGAAAAAAAATCTGCTACAAATTTGAACTGGTGTACCTCAATTTTTGTAAATATATAAAACTGCAGAGTACATTTTCAGCTATGAGTTTTTCAGCTGTGTTGGGTTAATGGTTCTCAGGCTTATGTGCCACAAGCAGTGACTGTAAACAATCTAAACCCTATGAGAAAATATCCAAGCCTATGCATTTCATAAGGAGTTCTTATAATTTCCTGATCATCCACTGTACTCCTGATTCATGCTCAGGGGGTCGCTAGGAAGAATATTTAAAATTCTGCTATGTGGCAATGTTTTTAAGGGCATGAGCATGATCAAACTGGAGATCTTAATTAAGTGCAGTCATGATACAAGTAATATACAACAGTCTCAGGGAAGAAAGGATCTGATCACAGATGGAAGGAGGAGCAAAAAAGCAGGTACTTACTATTATTATTATTACTGCTACAGGAACACTCATGAGGCCCCTTTCAGCTAGACATTGGCTCTATATGATGAGGCAGTCCTGTCCCACACTGGAGATGGTATGAATGCAAAGGCACAAAGAAATGCTTTCCAAGGTCAAACTTAGCCAGATACTTTTACATATGGTCAAACAAGTTACTACTAAATATGGGAAGAGTTGACCTTAAAGCTCAAAGTAGCATTTAGGTGCACACAGAACAACACTGACACATCTCGGGTACCAAAAAGAGTAAATGTAAAAAGACCTTACTCAGGCATATGAAAGGACGTAGTTGTCTGTGTTTTGTAGAAAAATACTTTTTTTTCTAAATGTCCAACATCACACCACTGGACCTCCCACAGAACACTTTCATTTGGTGAAGCAACATGGGGAGATGCCCTCACTCTCCTTAACATTTAGAGATATAGAAAATTGCACTGTTCATATCCCTCTGGCAGATACTCCTGTTGGATCAGCTCATGCTTAGCACAAAGACAGAAGAAAAGGTTGTGACCAAGCTCTGCACAAACTGCAGCCTTCACATGCTTAGTAAAAAAAAAAAAAAAAAGTGGCCCTGGAAACAGAGAAGGTGATTCGATCGTGTGCCAGGGAAGCATGAACTCTAGTCCTGTTCCTATTAAATGTGAGGGACTTTAATCCTCCACCTCCTCTAAGCATTTCCTATCCATCAGTCTTGGCTGGTGGTTTGGATATTAAACCCTTTTCTCCCATCGGGACACAAACAAATGAGAAGGAAAGGCTCCTGGGACAAAAAAAAGTACATCTGTCAAGAAATGTCTTGACTTTGCAAACCACTGGTTAGGGCATTTAAGTGGATGAGGACAGATTAAGGTCTGTAGTTTATGAGATTTTACTTTGCTGGAATCATACAAACATTTTACCTTAGGAAGTTATGAGTTAAAGCCTACCTACAAAGCATACACTGAAGGGGAAAACAGAAAGAAAGATTTCTCCAAAGGTTCAGAGCAGAAGCTACTACTAAATTAGTCATGTTCCCAGGCCACCCATACCTCCACTGTCTCATGTAACTGCATTTGAAGAGCCATTTGGAATACTGATGTTTAGAGGCTCCCTGAGAAATGCTAGAGGCATTTCTCAGACAAACAGTTGAAATTTTTCTCTTTTGGTTCAGTTTTGATGCCTTAGAAAGTCAAAAGTACTTACTAGTATAACCTGTCCTTTAAATATTTTTATCACCTAGCCCTACATGGTTCATTGACATCCAGGAATCAGTTTTTGGACAAAAGACCTCATGGGAATGAGCAATACACACATTTTTCTTCCAAGTGCACCTTCTCAAATTTGGCTATTCAGCTGACAGACAGTTAAATTCACATGCACTCTGTCATTTCCGTATTCACTACACACCTAAGACACTCATATAGGTAAGCATTATCTTAAGCCCTAAAATATCTATACAGCCTCTAGTATTAGAAAGTATTTTTTCATTTTAAGTCCCCAGATTCATTGAAAAAACCATTAACAACTTCTCTGTGCTGTCAGGGCTGCGTAACAGAGTTTTGATATAACTGAGACACCAACTTTCTGATTTTCAGTTTACCAAGGCTTGGCCCTGAACTGGTGATTCAGTGAAAATTTACTGTCTGTGACTGACTTTCCATCATTTATCAGCAGTTCTGGCTAACCAGGGAGATCCCAGTTGACTGGAATTTAGCAAATGCAACACTCATGTACACGAAGGGCTGTAAAGATGATCCACGGAACTACAGGCCTGTCAGTCTGACCTAAGTGCCAGGAAAGCTTATGGGGAATATCATCCTGAGTGTCATCACGAGGCAAACAGAGGACAACCAAGTGATAAGGCTCAGTCAGCATGGGTTTATGAAAGGCAGGTCCTGCTTGACTAACCTGATCTCCTTTTGTAACAAGGTGTCCCACCTAGTGGATGAGGGAAAGGCTAGGGATGTTGTCTATGTAGACTTTAGTAAAGCTTTTGACACTGTTTCCCACAGCATTCTCCTGGAGAACTGGCTACTCATGGCTTGGATAGGTACATGCTTCACCATGTGAAAAACTGTATGGATGGCTGTGCCCAGATAACGGTGGCAAATGGAGTGAAATCCAGCTGGTGGCCAGACACAAGTGGTGTCCTCCAAGGCTCAGTAGGGGGGTCAGTTCTATTTTATGTCTTTGTCAATGATCTGGGCAAGGAGATTGAGGGCACACTCAGCAAGTTTGCAGATGACACCAAGTTAGGCAGGTGTGCTAATCTGCTTGAAGGTAGGGAGACTCTGCAGAGGGATCTGGACAGGCTGGATTGATGGGCTGAGGCCAGTGGTATGAGGTTCAACAGGGCCAAGTTCTGGGTCCTGCACTTAGGTCACAATGACCCCCTGCAGCACTACAGACTTGGGGAAGAGTGGCTAGAAAGGTGCCTGGCAGAAAAGGACTTAGGGATGTTGGTTGATAGCCAGCTGAATATGGGCAAGCAGAGTGCAAGCTGGCCAAGAGTATCCTGGCTTGTACCAGCAAGCATGGCCAGCAAGACTAGGGAAGTAACAGTACCTCTGTGCTTGGCATTCATGAGGCCATGCCTCAAATACTGTGTTGAGTTTTGGGCCCCTTACTACAAGAATGACATTGAGGTGCTGGAAGAAGGACAATGAAGCTTATTCTAGAGAATGAGACTTATAGGAGTAGCTGAGGAAACTGGTGTTGGTTAGTCTGGAGAAATAGAGGCTCAAGGGTCTCTACAACTACCTGAAAGGAGGTAGTAGCAAGGTAGAGGTCAGTCTGTTCTCCCATGTAGCAAGAGACAGGACAAGAGGAAATGGCCTCAAGCTGTGCCAGGGGAAGTTTAATTGGATATTAGGGAAAATTTCTCACTGAAAGGGCCATAAAGCATTGGAAAAGGCTGCCCAAGGAAGTAGTGGAGTCGCCATCCTTGGAGGTATTTAACAGTCATGCAGATGTGGCACTTAGGAACATGGTTTAGTGGTGGCCTGGCAGTGTCAGGTTAACAGTTGGACTTAAGGTCTTTTAAAGGTCTCTTCCCAGCAAAATGATTCTAAGACAAGAATCCAGAAAAGTTGGTAGAAATACAGTTTACAATATATCTAAAAGCCTAAGAATGGATGGGATTTTCAAAAGTATATAGCTAAGCACCTTTCAGAGAACTACTGAAGTACCATCTGACTTCCAATTCCATATCTCAAGACATATAAATGACTTTAAAAAATGTAGCCAAATTTCTACACTCCTGATTTTAAGTATTTTGCTTAGTAATTTTCTTCCACAGTTAAGTGCAAAGTTGTTTGCATATGGTTATTAATTTTGTCTATTAAAAGTCATCTGCGTCATAAAAATAACTGAATGCCACCATTTTGCATACACAAGAGGATAAATAAAGATGCACCAATGGTCTATTTACGCTTAGTAAAGAAAGAAACCCAGAAGTCCTGTTACCTTCTGGAGTTCAAATTTATAATTTGTCCTTATTTGAAATAAAATTGTTAGCAGAAGTTCCTGATAACTGTTGTAAGGCTTATGTTGCCCTTTGTTTCCAGTTTATTTGTATATTGTCTTTTGAGCTTCTTGCCCGTAACAGAGAACTGGAGGCCTGATGTCAGCATATGCTGTCAAATATGATGTTGCAAAGTTTAAAAGTGTGCATTTGAACTGATTTTAATGCTTCAGCTCTACCAGGACTTGGGAGTTGAAAAGGCAAGCTTTAGTGTGGCTACTGAAAAAATTGTGCTGCTCTACAGTGGTTTGTGTTTTATGACTGTTGCCAAAACCAGGATGTGACTGTGTTAGTTTGGATGATCTTTAGTGGTGCATAGATGGCAACTCTCTGTGTCCAAGAACCCCAAATTTTTGCCCTCTTGGCAGCTTGCATGGACTTTCATTCAAATACTTCTCTCTGTAATTATTTAATGTGGGGTTTTTGTTTGTTGCCCCCCCCCCACCCCCCACCCTCCTGCTTGCTGTTCTTTTTTGTTTTTCTTTGTTTTTTTTATTACTTTGTTTTGTATATTTTTTTATTTTTCTCTTTTCTTTTTTTT
>JANIJG010001911.1:126176-158846 GCA_024611175.1 Megaceryle torquata | reverse complement strand
TTGTGGTGGGGGGTGGCGTTGTAGGTTTGTTTTTGTTGGTTGCGGTTTTTTTTTTTTTTTAAAACAAAAAAGAAAAAAAAAAAAAAGGAAAAAAAAAAAAACCAAACCAAAACAAAACAAAAAAAACCACCAACTGCAAAATAGCAATTTCACTTCTGTGACCTCCATTCCAGACCCTCTGGCTAAAGCTATGCCACCCAGATCAAAAGTGCAATTCCTACAATTTATTTCCCACCTAAACTCTTAGTGCATTCTGTAGCATGTAGTGATGAAAACAATTTTTTTATGTAACACTCCATTAGATTCAACAGTCTTGTTCTTTACACTTGCTAAATGTTGTGTTCTTCCTTCTTGCTTTCCTTCTTCCGCTCTCTCTAGCTGCTGCTCTCTACCTTCATGTCCCACAGTTTGCTGGCCATGCATGCTTTGATTATGATAATTTCTACAATTCTGTTCACCTTTTGTTCCATACTAAAACATTAACTATGGACAACTAGACCGAGATCACTGTCATTACCTCTTAGGTATATATACCCAGAGTCTGCTGATTTACACCTTCTCTATCTCCTGCAGTTTTCAGAAAACAGAATTAAACAAGAAATATTGGAGACGAGAAGTTTAGAGAATATTGTTCCTACTCAAGGCATACTTTATAGCTTTGCTTTTCAGTTATCACTATCTAGAGAATCATGTCTTCCCATATTCACTTGCTCTAGTACAAATACAAGATTTCTAAAATGTCAGGACAGGACTGGCTATTTTATTACTGATGGCACAGAAGTGCTTATACATTGTAGCAGTATTTTCTCACCTGAATTTAATACTGATGGTAAAAAGCAGCATCAAAGCCTTTAATTTACAAATCTGAGAATGCTGTTTGAACAACACGTATCTGAATTAAGTAGAATAACATGTTAATTTAGATTGGTAGGAAACTATGATATCAACTATTACAACCTTTGCTCTAAGCCGAGCTACTTTCTACTTTAGATGGAGTTCCTCAGGGCTTTTTCCACTGCAGTTCTGAATTATTTCCACAGTTAGGGATGCATGACCTCTATGGTCAATTCTTCCTTTTTCCCTCACTTTGATTTGTGCCTATTGCTTCTTATCCTTTCACTGTGTCTCCCTCAGCTCCTGTCTGTTTTCTCTCTGACCCTCCATTAGGTGTTTGAAGACAGTGATGGAGCTTCCACTTTACCATCTGATTCTCAGACTGAACAAACCTGCCTCCCTCAATCACTCCTTGTATATGTACTCCAGACCTCCAGCCAACCGGACTTGCACCAGTTTGTCAGTCTGTCTCATTCTGGGGAGCCCCACCATGGCCAGTACTCCAGATACAGCCTCACAAATATCAGAGAAAAACAATAATTTCCTTCAACCAGCTGGATATACTTTTGTTAATACAGACCACTATGGAGTTAGTTTTTATTTCCAAAGGCCCAATGTTACTTGTATTCAATTTGTTGTCCACCAGAATTCCCAGGACCTTTTACTGGAGCTGCTTTCTAGCCAATTATCCCCCAGTTTGTATTGTTGTATGCAGTTAACTCCATCTCAGATATAGAACTTCAAATTTTGTTAAACTATATGAGGTTTCTGCCAGCCCATTCCTAAAGCTTGTCAAGATCCTTTTGAAGAGAAGCCTGTCCTTCCAATGCATTAACTATTCTCCCCACTTTGATGTTGTCCATGAACTTGCTGAGACTGATTTCTGTCCCATGGCCTAGGTCACTGATAGTGAGTGATAGACCAGTATTAGCCCCTGAGGCCTGCCTCTTAAATCTGGTTACAAGCAAGACTTTGAATCCTTAATTATTACCCTCTATCCAACCTGCTTTTCATCACTTGCTCATTTGTTCATCAGGAAATGCAAAATGTCTCTCAGTTGCTGTAATTGATTTTTTGATTGTCACTATGTTGATATTTTTGCTTTATATATGGATTGTTATTTACTTGGGTCGTAATTCTGACTTTGAATTTGAATTTTAAATACCTTTATATTTAAATGTTTATGGCTATGTGAAAGGTAGGAAAAAGAGAAAGTTCCAGTTTACTAATTGGGTCCTGAAGATAAACTAGAGAACCTCACTTTGGCAGTTCCCTCTTTCCCACTCCCTAATGTTAATGTATTATCCATAAGAGTTTCTGCTATTCACTTTGCAGTTCTTGTTTATCTGTTTCATAATGATTACATCCTGGGTTTTTTAATCTGGAACAGAGCACACATACTACTTTTAATTAAAGGTAACTGAAGTACTATGCATTTTCTATTTGATCCAATCTGGTAACATCCAGTGCATTTAACCCTGCAGTTGCATACCGGGTGCAGCACTGCTTCAGGGCTGCATATCTGCCTCCAAAGGTGAGGCAAAAGACAGCTCTGAGATAAAGGGTGGAACAACATTAAATGTGAAATAAAAAACTGAGTGATTGGATAAACAAAGTCGTTCTAGACTGTCACATATTTTTAGAAAGCTTTACATGAACAGTCAGGTATACAGTTTTAATTCAAAACATGCTGCATTATGGCTTCCAAGCTTAGTAGTAAATAGTTTTTTATCCAGAGACAAAGCTTTTCTTCCTTTTGTCCTCCATCCAGAGAGATTCATATTACATGAGGTAAGAAATTACTTTGAATGTTCTTTTATGTGTGTCAATAGAAGTTTTCAATTTCCACAAAAGGCTCTACAGGGTTGCTGACTAAAAAACAGAAAATAAAATCTGCCAAAGACTGCCTTCCATAGGTCTGTATTATATATACACTTGCCCTCCATAATGATCAGGCACACCAACCCACCCTCCTCACATCTTATATGTGTAAATAAAGAGACAAAGAGCCTGATGCATAATCTTGGTTTAGACAACAATTTTCACTGCAGTCAGTGACAATACTCCTGTCTTTAATAATGGGTTCACATGCTAATGACAGCTCCCCCTCACAGAAGGGAGACACCATTCCTGTCCTCTATAAATATTTTCTTTCCATCTTTGAGTAGAAATCCTAAAATAACCTGGTGCAAGTAAAAATGTTAATATTTTCCTCAGAAAAAATCCTAAATCAAAACAAACCTAAACAACAACTAAAACACCAAAAGAAAAAAACAACAAAACAAACAAACAAACAGAAAGTTTTGGTACCTCTTGATTGCCCAAGTTTCAGCTCAGAAATTGTGAGCAGAGATGGAACAAAAAATGCTCGATACACCCATGCTAGTCCTGGTACAGTTTTATGGGAAACTGTGGCAACACAGTAGTTTAAGAGCTGATCATATCAGACATTCTTAATCAATTCTTGACAATGTACATCTGATCTGAGTTCTTATTTTTCTTAAGACAGGAATAATTTTTCTTGGATTTTACAGTTGCTCACTAAATGATCCCATTGCAACAATGTATTCATCACTGTGAGTGTCCTTGTCGCCGCCTTCTACCTGATCCCCCTTTGATTTGATTTATTAGTATTGGACTCTACATAAGTCTCCAATGATTACCACTTAAAGTGCCACTCCAATGTTGAGAGTGAAGTTTCTGTTCATGAGTTGCTCATTGTTGTCTGTAGCAACTTTCTCTGCATGCTAGGGTTACACAGTGAAGAAAATAAACATGTTTTGGAGAGCAAAGGCTCCATATTTTTCATTGAGCAGGATGAAGAAGCAGGGGACTTCATCTTAAAAGCCTGTTCTGAACATTATTACTGTAGAATTCACCACAAATTATCACCTCAGTATTAAATTTTGGTATAAAACAATGGGGAATAGAATTTTGCTTCTTAGATGTATGAAAAGAAAACCCTCATGGAAAACTTAGGAATTTCATTTTTTTCTTTGAAAAGCAATTATAGGACTACTACAAGCATCCTGAATCCAGGACGAACATTGTCCCTGGAAAATGAATACATCAGCATTATGAAGTCAAAGGGGAGTTACAAAAAGTGACTCAGGAAGTGAATCAGTCATTGCATAGTGTAAAAAAAGATATCTGATAAGAGTGACAAGTCTTTCATCTTACTGACAAAACTGTAACAAGGGTCAATAGCTCAAATATGCAATTTTTCTACCAGTAAAAATACTTAGAGTAGGTTATCAGGAAAATGGTGGCCTTGACTTTTTCCTGGAATTGCTGAAGTCAGGTGGATTATAATCCTAAAAGGAATAAAGAGGTTATAGAAATATATAGAATGCATAAGTGTCAGGTGGATAGTATATTGGCCAAAGATCATACCTAATCTTGAATATATGAATCATAAGAGTCCTGTGCATTTGTTTCACATATTTACTTTTTATTCCTGTTTTCTAGAGGATATATGCAATGATTTAGCCTATGGTGCACAGACATGGTTTTGTCTATGCCTAATTATTGTACTTCATGTAATTTAAATTAGATTAAATTAAATGTGGATTACATCTGAACCTTAGAATTCATAAATATCTGATTTTTATAAGAGTGTTTAATCAAGGGACTATCTTCAAGCACATATTTAAGAGTCTGGAATTACTCTAGAGTCAATATTAGAAAATTCACATATAGTCAGGGTCTTGGCTCTAATGGTGACATAGGCAGTGACAGGATGACATTTCAGTTTGAACCATTAACCATTCTTGGACAAGGGAAAATCATTAGGTGATGAAAAGAAAAAAAAAATCTATGGAAAGTACATATGTTTCTCCCTTTTTCATCATAAGCAATTTCAAAAGAAAGGAAAAATGACAGTTATGTCTAGGATAAACTGGTAATACTTTTTTTCCCTAACTTAACATGTGAAACAAAAAACCTGGTACATACAATCAGATACTTGATCAACCAAGTATACTAGAAGATTTAGGTCTTTTAAAATTTTGTTATTATTTTCCCTCTCCAGTATTTTTCAGATATTAGCTTTGAAGTTTTCCCTAAAGTATAATCACATAACCATTTTGGATGCCATGTGACATGTCATCAAACCATTCTGTTCATCAGCATCTGTCATAGATTCCTGTTCCCACAGACAAATTGCATGCATGGGTTCATGCAAGTACCATTTAAACTGCCTTGCTCCAAATCCAGTTACTGCCAACCCCTTTCAATAGTGGTAGAACTATAGCATAGAAGCAGACTAAGAGTATTTGTGTTTTCCATCATTGCAGTTTTGCTGGGAAAACTGTTAGGTGTTAAGTTTCTTCAGCCAAATGCACAAAGAAGCATCAAACTGCCTGTTTATCCAGCTGAATCTAGAAGGAAGGTTTTCATATCACCTAATAGCTAATAGCGTGCATTAACTTAAGGAGTAAAAGATAGCAGTTCACACTACCAAGCATTAGGATAGAGATGATGAAAAATCTGAGTGCAGTTCTAAGGGCAATTTCTTCATTCGGGAAAAAAAAATATTCACACCAGAATTTGGCAGGACATTAATCACCACTATTCTTCAAATAAACTTTAATGATCATAAATAGTCAGGACCTCCAATTTACATCCCATTTACAAGATGGCATCTTTTCACAGCATGGGACTTCCTAACACACTCTCAGCTACTAAATGATTAAAAACTTATTCTTGCAATACCTAGATTTTCTCAATCTAACCTCAGTTACAACTGATGCAATTACAAAATAAAGATGCTTAGCCTGTACTTATAGAAAAACAAGGATGTGTTTACACTTTGTGAGTTCTTTCTTCTGAGGATAAAAATGAACCTTATGAGGTAGAACAGTATCCTCTGCTTTTTTTCTAGTAAAGTATGACAAAAACAACTGTGCTAGTCTCTGTCTATGAAATGCTCTCCAAAGAAGCAGATGAACAGACCAGATGTACACAGCTTGTCTTATACCTTACTGCTTCAATAATTTTCATTACAGTAATTGTTGCTTAATGTTGGTATAATTGTTGCTCAAAGGAAACAATTTTCGTTTTCTTTAATGCTGTTACAATGATGCCTGCTCTTTTCCTGAAAAATCCAGGACCTCTCCTCCCCACAGAGCAACTTGGAGGTGAAGCTGATTTTACAACCCTAAAAGAAAGCAGAAGGCTAGGAACATCTGAACTTGGGGTCACTGTAAAAAGCCATGAAAGCATGGATAGCACAAGCCTGCAAAACTCGTGCTGTGCACCAGAAGACACTAGTAACTAGCAACTGTTGGAGTAGCAGTTGTGCATTTACATGGTGTGTATGACTCCTTTATATTGACAGCTCAATTTGATTAATGGCAGCAAACGATTGAAATGCTCTTTGCATAAAATACATTTTGCACTGTAAGTATTTTTATATACAGGAGACACATACTTTGGAAATATTATGAGGGGTGACCTCATTAATGTTCATAAATATGTAAAGGGTGAATGTCAGGAGGATGGAGCCAGGCTATTCTCAGTGATGTCCAATGATAGGACAAGGGGCAGTTGGTGCAAGCTGGAACGTAGAAGGTTCCATGTAAACATATGGAGAAACTTTTTCATGGTGAGGGTGACAGAACACTAGAATGGGCTGCACAGGGAGGTCATGAAGTCTCCTTCTCTGGAGACATTCAAAACCCACCTAGATGCATTCCTGTGTAATTTGATCTAGATTTTCCTGCTCTGGCAGGGGGGTTGGACTAGGTGATCTGTCAAGGTCCCTTCCAGCCCCTAACATTCTGTGATTCTGTGAAATTGCTTGTAAGGCTATTTTTCTTATGGAAAAAAAAAAAAAAAAAAAAAAACAAAACACAAAAAAACACAAACAAACAAAAAAATAAATAAAAGTAAAACCAGACACATACTGTGTATGTGTATATATCCTCCCCTCAAATTTAAGCTCTTTTCAGATTTTCAAAGGCCATCTTGTCAGTACTGAAGGTTTTCATTTCAGCTCATGGCATGAGGAATTTTAACTAGATTCTAGTCTGAGTGGTTATGTGATTTCAGGACAAAGCAGGATCTTTCTTTCAGGTTTGAGCAACTCACCAGCCAGGCTCAGGGCTTCGTCACTCCACAAAATCTGCCAGTTTGTCTGCCACAGCATTGAAACACTGTTGCAGGGAAAGGCTAGTGAAACTAACCCCAAAATGAAGGTATCCCTCAATATGCTCATAGGACATTTTTTTCTAGTAGTCTTTGCAGGCTGATGCATCCTTTCTAACCTTTACTTGGATGGAAAATCCTCTTTTGAGCAACAGATTGTCCCCTCAAAATTGAACACATATCTTATACATATTTAATAACTACACAAATATACTAAATTTATTAGTACACATATTTGCTGAATACACTAAACCTGTGTCTATCCCTATTTATAGCTCAGTATAATGGCCTTTCCCTCTTACTGCTGTTCTCCCGTAACACAGCATTGCAGAGGATGTAAAGACCATGAGCATGAGGAACAAAACATTTAGTTATCAATGGCATCATTTGTTGGAAAGCTTCTTCAGTACATGTTGCTGCAACTGCTCTCCCTAGATACATTATTTGCACCAACTAAACACTGGTCTATAAGAAAAGGAAAATTTGAGTTTATAAGATGAGAACATTGGATACAGAGGAAAAAGAAAAAAAGGCAGGTGCTGAGAAGGAAACTTTGAGACAACACAACTTCTGAGGATAACACTGAGAAACATGACATGATTCCTGTTAATGGGTAATTTTAATCTTTTTTTAAAGCTCATAATATTATTAAAAGCTTTAGTGGCAGAAAAGTCCAGCAGCAACTGTTAAACATGATCGTCTGGATCATTTCTAAGTCTTATTGTTCATTGCCAAAAATACAATAGGGAGACAACATAGATGATTCTAGTGCATGACTGTGTAGGGATTTGTGTGTTCTCCTTAGGAAGGAAAACTCATCCCAAATTATTTACTTGTTCTTCAGTAATGTCACAGTAAGTGACATGCAAAGCACCAATTTTACTAATGTGGTGTCTTGTCAAGCAGCATTCTTGAACGTGACAAGCTCACAACTCCTCAAATGTGGTCAGGGCCTTTATAAACTATCAGAATGCAGAACAAATTAAATGCAATAAAATAGACAATGCTGAATTAAAATATTGCTGTCACATGAATGAACACAGCCCTATATACACAAGCTCAAATAATGTGGTTTGGTTAATTTGAAATCTCTCATAGGAAATTTTTTCTCTGCTGTTAATCAGGTGTATGTTTACTTTAGTGCTTTCCTGTGCAGCAGATTAACTACATGAGAATGATAAATATGAATGTTATTTTAAAGATTAATCTCTTCAATTTATAAAACCCATGAACTTAAGTTAATATAGGCTTGACAAGCTGCCACTGACAGGCTTGCCCTTTCCCCCATTCCCAAAAGAAGCGCACTGATTCATATTTAGATATAGAATTTATCTGTATTAAAAGTGTTGGGAGAATATTTCCATTATATAAATAACATTTTTTCTATAGAAATGTTGGTCATTCCTTGGTTCAGTGCCTAGAAAAGATATCCCCTGTAGCTCTGTGATCTGCTTAACAGGTGCTCTTTTAAGCACACTGCCCTCTTTCATCACGCAGTAACCTTCAGTAAATCAGGATAATATGCAATGTAAGTTCTGCTCTCAGAAACCTGCTGCTGTACAGAAAATTCCAACATGATGTGGCAACATTCTGTTAACTGCAGTGCAACAATGTGAATCGCCAAATTTGAAATGAATGAGCCTTGTAATGCCTCAGGCATAACATTTTAGTGGCTGAAGAATTTGACATTACATGCATTTTGAGTATCTATAATCCTATAGTTATCCTGACAGCAGCAAACCTCTGCTCAATAACAGTATCTATGCAGAGGAAATTATTAAATTACACTGTATATATACAGCAAAAAAAAGTAAGCTTCACAACTGGAACTGTCTATTACATACCTGTAACATATAATTGATGGAATCAGTAACCCATTTATTCTGTATTTTCTTGCTAAAACCCTCAACAGCTTTCTTATTTAAATATCTCAGTTCTTCAAGACATGAGAAGGTATCCATGAGGTTGGGTTTCCTTTCAGACGTGCAGATTTCTGTGAGGAACAGGTGCACCAAAGACAATGGAGTTGGAGCACACATAAATGAAAGCACAATAAGGCAATTAAATTCTACAAAGAATGGAAATTGTTTTGTCTAAAAAACAACTGGGAAATTTCCATCAGTTCTGCAAAGCTCAGCTCTTGCCTGTTCTCCCATGAAATAACTTTAGACCACAGTTTCTCTGGGCAGTATCATTCCAGTGATATGAATTTGGGTTTTAAGCACAAAACAGAATTCTACCACCTTAGAAGATGCCTAAGGCACAGCTAGAATTATTAATATTTTTACCTTCAGAACAACTGTGGAGTACCAGAAATACTTTTATCCCCATACATGGTATTTGGATTTGGAGTCTAATAATCAGATCTCAACTAAATTAAAGGAACTGTCTGAAGTACCTAAGGCTACCCTGTAGCTGTACCAAACTACTGTCAGAGTGGAGAATCAGTCACAGTCAAAAGAGGATTCAGGCCATTTATTCTTGCTTCTAATTACAGAGGGAGCCTAGTGATTGCATGCCATATGAGGTATCTCAGGGTTTTTTTAGCTAGTGGTGTTTTCATCTTAAGAAAAAGCTCTTGGCTCTTAGAATTGAAGATAGGCTTCAGCTGTGGATTTCAAAGGTCCAAAACTGAGATCAGAAATGTGCTATGCAGTGGTTGTCTAATGAAGGCAACATCTAGAATTAGTGCAAAGCTTCCAGAGGTAAAGTTTAGGAAAATATGTAAACAGGAAGAAAGGGCAACTGCCTTCCAAGCTGCATAATCTGCCTCTTTTCCATTTACAATAAAAGAAGAAAAATTAATCTTGTGGCCTTGAAAGAGTTAAGCAAAGCAAGCAGCTGGTAAGCAAAAGTCTGTTTAGATTTGATTTAGCTCTTAGCAGTATGCTAAAAGAACAACTCCTTTGCCTAACAGTGCATTAATAGGGACACCTCAACATAACTTTTAATTGCCACAAGTAAAATTTATTTCCACATATTCCAGTTCTTCCTAAAACAGAGCTTGGCTGAGCAGGCTATGTAAGCACTGAAAATGAGTGCTCTCTAGATTCAGGAGTTTCCCTGCTTTTGCAATAGGGATTTACTCCCTACTTCACTGTGTTTTGTCACTGATAGTTGGAAGACACCACATATGTAAAAAATTGTGAAAATTAAGTGGAAGACAACAAATATCAAATACAGTGCAGTTAATATACAAGGCAAGAATTCTGGCATCATTTCCACACAGGATAAAATACCAGAACTAAAAAAAAAAAAAAAAACAAAACCAAAAAAAAACAACCAAAAAAACCCCCAAAACCCCAAGCAACCAAAAATACTTCTTATTGAAGCTCCAGGTAACAAGCAAGACTACATAATAGGAATTTTCCCTGTTCACCTTCTCCATGAATGGGGACTTAATATAGTCACAGACTCTTCTTAGCTCCACTATTTTTTAATATGTGATGTTCATTAAGTCACATCATTGGAAACTAAACAGCTTAGTGTATTTTCACCTTAAATTCCCTCTTTCCTCAAAACCTGTGCACTGCACACAAAGAACATCATATGTAGCCTACTAGCCATCCCAGTGCCAGCAATAAGGAGGGATGGATGACTTTTATACTCCTGACAAGGGCATGACTCTGACCCAAGTGCCTGGTGCCACTGTCTTCAGTTCAGACAATTGCTGTTCATCTGATGATTTTTCTGAAAGTGCTTTTTGATCTTGACAGAGGAACTAAGTTCAGGCACTATTCTTAGATGCTGCATCTGCTTGATGGCAAACTTATATAAACTCTGCAGTTTATAGAGGACTAGCACATTTTAACATTGGTCATTTGCAAATGTGTAAATATTTGTAGATATTTCACTATCAACTTCTGCAACTAATTTGGAAAAAAAAAATTATACAGAAATGTGTCATGTTTTTGTTGTGTTTTGGTTTTCATTTGTTTGGGGTTTTTTGTTTTGGTTTGGTTTTTTGATTGATTGTTTGTTTGTTTTCCCTAGTATATGATTACATTTTGTGCGTTATAAAGTTAGTGACTTACCTAAGAAGATAGCTAGATGGTGCTAAAACATACTTATTGTAATGTAGTTTTACTGCTGACTGCATGTTTTGAAATAGGGTGTTTTATCTCTACAACTGCCTCTAACTACAATATTTATGTACACTGTCATACAGGAACTCTATGCGTTCCTCTATGCACTCCTGGCGAGTGTGGAAAACTTTTTCACACCTATACTAAAAAGGGGATATATAAGATGAAGAAATAAATTGACTATGATTGATCAGAAGATTTCTTAAGCCACAGATGAGCATATTAGTCACAGGACAATCTCTCCTTTCTGAAGTTTGTTCACCACTGAAATACAGCTGCGTCTAGAGCAAAATCCATCAGTTTCCTCATGAACTACACTAAATGTTGATCTGAAGAAAATGGAAATTCGGGAATTAAACTAATTGTACACTATGAAAATCTGTGTATCTGAAATACATAGTAACCAAGATATGTGTACTTTGTGAAGAAGAAATTTTTTTTAAAACAAAAATTAATAATAACTAAAAAATATATCATATTTTCCTAATCATGTACCCATTAAAGAAGAAAGGGAGAATGAGTTTGTAAAGAATCTCAAATTAATTACAGGCAACATTGTCTTTTCAATAATTAACTTTCCTTGTTCAACTTTTATGAAGTAAAGTTTCACTTTATTCCTAGTAGAGGTTTTCTCAAAGGAAGGCTATTTATAATGTAAATTAAGTAATTAATCTGAAAGTGAGAAGTGTTTGAAACAATCAAATAAATATGTTTTTATACATTGTTTTTATTATTGTCAGGAATATTCTTTGCTAAACCCATAGTAATCTGCTTCTCATGGCCACTATATTAACACAGTCTCATTACTTACATCACCTGCTGCAAAGCTGCTCTACATTAGTGAATTAGGCCCATTTTCATTCTTTAGTATTTTCAAATGTCTTTCATTATAAACAGAAACATAATGATCAGCTTTTAAGAGAACTCAGTTCACTTTGAGAGCAACCCAAATAAGTAATCAAATCTTCAAAGGCTCATCTGGGGTGTGCAGCATGAAAATCACCTCAGGTGACCTTCTCTGAGCAGTGATATTTTCCACATGTGATTCCCATCTGCACCTGTTGAATCCATAAGATACTGTGTCTGGAAATTTATGGATGTGCATGTTCCACACTGCTGTTGTCTGCAGCTCTACCTCTTTTAAGTGAGGGATGGAAGTATGACACATAAGAGCAGCTTGCTGCTTCTAAATAATCTGTCAAACTCAAGAGTGCAGAGTCCCACACGGTGATCTCTGGTTGCAAAATATTCTCCAATAACTGCAGAGAGCCAATCATTTTGAGTAAGGACTTTTTTACCTGGTTGCACTGTACAAGTTTTCAATAAGAGATCAGTTTCATTCATCAGACCAGTGATGAAATACCCCAAGACCTACAACACTACTTTGCCTAACCCCTAATTCTAGAAAGAAATAGCTGTTTTCAGAAGTAATATGCTTATACTGAATGACTTCTGTACCAATCTACTGAGGTAAGGAGGAAGCAGATGGCTCCCAGGAAAACAGCTTAAAAATTTACATATTGCTCTTAACACCCAGGTAGTTTGATCAGTATCTACCCAACCTGAGGGCAGATTGCCTTTCACAGATTGTCTTTTTTTCCCTGTATTTTGCATTTTCAGCCTTCTACTTGTTTGAAGTGCAGGGATTGTGCACTTTATCACAACTACACCCTTGAATCTGCTCTTCTACTTTGCAGTTCTAAGGATCTACAAGTCTTCTTCTACAGTTTACCCAGTACAAGCACTACAGTGACCTATGACCTGGACCACTTGCTCAGGGTCCACAAAGGAAGAAAAGCACACAGCACAACAAAACACTGGGGAAGAATTTGCTATTACTATCTCTTAATAAGATGTGACATTCCCTTTCTATTTATCTCACTCTTCACACATACTAGTACCTGCAGATGAAAGAGCTTACAGTCAACAGAGAAGGGGACACAGCAATTTCTAAACCATCTATCCACTTTGTAAGTGGATAAAAGTAGATGCTTCAGGGAAAGATGCTAGTGTGGTATGAAATTACAAAACTTCTCCCATTAGAAAGAGCATGTGTTATGCTTCAGACTTTCTTGCTTTCTTTCTTTTTTGTGTTGTTTTGTTTGGGGTTTGTTGTTGTTGTTTGTTGTTGTTGTTGTGGGGTTTTTTCCCCACTTGTTTTTAAGTTCTTGTTTCCTTTTCCCATAAAAATGTCTAAATCTTTACAGTAGCCTGTTAAACTTTGCAGGTCTCTGGACATGTTCCGGTAGCCAGGTATGGACAGCTGCTTCCCAGGTTCACCTATGTTTGCTGCCAGAGATGTATGAATTAGATCCAACCCAGAGACCTTTCAAACATACTTAATGACCTTGCACTCTCAGCAGGGCTCATTAGCACTGGTGCAGCCAGGCTGCTGGACCAGAATGACCTCATGCCTAGCAAGGCTGGATGATGGACAGAACAGTGTCTCAATTTGACCAAAACAACAGATAAAGTTTCCTGTGCTTTCCCCTATGAAGCAGACATTTTCTTTCATGGGTGCTAAGAAATGCCACCTTCAAGGCAAAAAGCAAAGCAAGCTAATAACACACAGGGAATTTTTCAACAAGGGTGTTCACTCAATCACCTGAATTTTGAATGGAATGGACTGGAAATGGCAATTACTTCTTCAGTTCCTGCAGAGACTTGGACTCCAGGCTATGGATTTCAGAAGGCAATTTGCACAGGTGATAAAATGTTCTTGTTGAAACTTTTTTTTTTTTTTCCACAGATGATTAGCTGGCAATTTGGCTAACAGATGCTGAGTGATAGGATCTCACAAATCAGTAAATCCTGCCTTCTCCTCAATCCACACCTGTTTTACAATCACCATGATGAGTACTAAACCTGAATGTGATTAAATTTAAATACATCCCTCAGGTGCTTATGAAAGAAAAAAAAAAAAAAAAAAAACCAACACAATTTTGGAGAAGTAATGTTCTGATGCAGAAAAGGGCAAATAGAGCTGTAGGAAAACAGTGTCTTGGCTTTTTAAAAGTTCATTTGCTCCTACTGTTTACACCATACCTGAAGCCATTTCACCCTAGGTTTCTGACATCTCAGATGGTTATTTTTTAAAAAGATTATAATATCAGATGCAATATAAGCTGTAATGTTTGTGTTTCAATATAAGCTTGCCCCTAGCAAGAAAGGAAGGACACAAGACCTATTGCCCTTTAGAAAATAATCAGCAAATAGGACCGCTGTTTTCCAAACATTTACATAGCTATCAAGTTGCTTTCCTATTAAAGGCTTTATTTGGAAAGTATCAAATTCAGATATTTATTTTTTTCCCCACAGATACTTACATTTTATTCTAAATTCTGAATTGCAATGGTACTTAAAAATGCCTGTTACTCAACAGCATAGAAATTTAAACTTACTGGTTTGACTTTACCTATACCTATTTCATAAAAGCATGTGGACTTGGAAGCCGTATCTTAGCTCCCAAATCCTAGCAACATACTTAGCAAAAGCATCTCAGTTCCTTAAATTGTTACTATCATGTTATAATTTATTACTAAAGTAACTTCAAGCTACTCTGTATTATATCATAAACAATGAATATGTGGTTAGCATGTTTCCTTCTAGATCCATTTTATTTATCTGTTAAGTTTATGTCTATGAAATGAAAACGATTGAGAAAACATACAGAAGTTTGAGTTAAAGAGCTCAAAAATGCACCATATTTTTCCTCCTAAGCAAATAGAACAAGGTCTGTAAGCCTCTGCTCTCCTGATTTCATTACCAAGATATCACTGGAATTACAGTGGTATTAGATTGGAGTAACCAAGTGGTGAATTAGGTCCTGTACATTTCATTATAGAAGCATAAAATAGATGAAACTTTCCTATGGTTCTCCGATAACGTGATCACCGAAAGAGAAAATATATCCATCCTCATAGTTTAAAAATATTTAACTAGAGAAAACAATGCCATATTTATTTCCCATCAGTGGAATCTATAGGCACTTCATATTTGAGAAGTAAAAAATAAAGTTAGTAATAGTGTTATCAGAGTGAGCTCACTCTGTTGTATAATTTATACCACAGTATTTTCAGATGATACTGTACTGCTTTAGCTTAGGGCATACAATGGAAACACACTTCAATTGGAATAACCTGCTCATCTCATTGCTGGACCCATATTTATGTACAAATTTATTTAAACCTTCAAATTTGTCCACATTGTGTAGATGAGTTATTCTCCTGCTCTACCAGGAATCACATATAAACTTGTATGACAAATACTGGTAAAACCCTTTGCTTGGCAAATGTCATGCCATATACTCAGTGCTTATTCTTCCTTTCTGCTCATTGATTTTTTGGTCCTGTGGATTAAAATGCACCTCCTGTCATTTAGGATCCATGTCAGAGCTTACACAATTCTAGCTGTCTTCTAAGTTTACATTCTTCATCATCTCCTTTAGAGATCAAGGGCTTTTTTACTTCTCCTGTATTTTGCAATTTTGATTGCATTTTGTGTTTCCACATGTTTCATTAGTATTTTTATGCCAGTGTCTCTAATTTACTTACATATTCCTGGCTGGAGGCAGATGTGTGAACTCCATGAAGCAAGTGGCTGCACTTTCTGAACCTGAAATTTCTACAAACTGCACAGTGTTTCTTTGTGATTGTAGGCACAAAAGAAAGTCAAGATTAACAATGGCTACAGAGAAGACTATGACACTTTATGTAAGAGTTATTCAACTGGACAGTGGCAGATGAGTAAAATTTTTCATAGTGAAAGAATGATTAGCACTGTTATAGTATTGTGTTTATAAATCTATATCTAAATATTTTTAAAATGCCCAGTAAACAAAAAGTGTGATAGCAACAACCAAACAAATAACAGAGCTGCTTGCAAATTTTCCATCAGTGAAAAACATGACTTCTATTCAGTAACCATTTTCTGTGAAAAAACAGGTGTGAAATTGGCATTTTCCACTAGGAAAGAATCCAAAGTTCTGTTTATTAAGCCAACAGAAATATTTTTAAATCAGGAAATAAATGGATTAAGTAGATAGCTATTTACCAGTATCATGGGCTACTGATCTGAAATTCAAGATGAGGTAATTAGTAAAGTAAAATTTTTTTTTTAATTATTATTATTTGGGTTGTTGGTTGTTTATCTTTTTTTTTATTATTATTATTATTTTTTAATCTAATGCTAAAAATAGGTCAAGAGTGGAGGGGGAAGAATATATAATATCTTTTTTTGAACTGCTGATCAGAGATGTCTGATGAAGGCACAACTGGGTCTGTATTTTTCTGTTGCTTCATTTTCCTATTTCTACACTGGCCCCAGAAATCCAGAAAAAGGTCTTGTAACCCATAGAGAACATCAGACCTGTAAACCTTTATCTAGGCTTTTTTACATTCTATGACAGTTATGTATTGCCCATATTTTTTCACAAGCCATACTGAAACATGAAAAAAAAAAAAAAAAAAAAAAAGAAGAATCTTTATGGAGTAGTTAAGGGAGTTTTGCAAATCCATTGTGGTCAGACTCTGTTTCTTTCTGCCATTGTCCCAAGCCAGCTGGTGGCAGGCAGATCTTCTAGATCTGCAACACACCTGCAACAATGTGATGCTGTGTTTGAGCTAATCCACTTTCTCTGCAACGTAAATTAGCCCAAACACAGTTCTCTGAAAATAAAGACAGCTTACCATGGAGACAGTGGTATTCATACCCATCAGAAATTTAGCACACACCCCAGGAAAATCTTTCTGAAACCAATTTCCCTCTGGCAAAAAGCATCAACAGTACCCATACAATCACTGAGCCTGGCTACACAGCACAACAGACTAGGAGGCACACACAAAATCATGATATATACTGTGCCTGTTCTTGAAGTTCCCACCATGTTAAAAATATCACAGCTATCAGTGCCTGGCAGATATACAAAGACTTCTTCATCCCTTTTCTAATGTTTCTTAAAGATTCTTTATATTTGTAAGCTCTCCGTTCAAGGTTATTATTAATTGCCACGCAATTATCACAATGACTTCTGGCTATCTTGAAACAGAAGGAGAAAGAGAGCACATCTGCCTGATGTTAACTCTGCAGACAAACCTCAAATCTGCTGTGCAAAAACATACCTAAGAATCTCAAAAGAGTGAGGAAAGAAAGCTATCTTAGCTGTTACACAGTGAATGATATTTATTTTCTTCCATTAGTATATAACTCCAGCACCCTGTGGAGCATGCATAATTTTTACTCTTTCCTTCTCATCCTGCTCCTCCTCCTGCCCTCCTTTACCAAACAGAATTCCCCCTGCAGCAGATGGTAATGAGCAGTGTTTTAAGGAGTTGCATGATAATCATCAGGAGAAGAGGTGATAGAGGCCTGTCCTGTCCAGAGGCCACTGCTGAAAAATATTCTTCTATCAAGAAAACACAAAAGTGTGGAAGGAAAAAGTTTCTTCCTTTAACCCATAACACATTTGGTAATCTTTGAACAATAGAAGACTAATTCATTGTTGACAGCTCAGCAACCTGCTCTTTCCTTAGCATTTTGTTTTAGCAAACTGGTTATTTACAGTGTTTGTACAGACAGAATGGTATTTTCTCTTGATAATAAACAAAAAAAAAAAAAAAAATCAAAACAACACTCTCTTATCCATCTGTCTAAGTCTGCTCATCCTGCTTTCAGCTGCAAAATGACCTTTTCATGCTGAGTAATGTCTCCCTTACATGGTTTGTAACAGATATAGATTGCTTACCTTCTCTTGCTGCTTGATGACATACTGATTAATAGCACCATGAGAACTATCTCCTTGTGATCAATTAATCATCTGTCATAATTGTTCAGTAGTTAAATAATTATTAATTTTGGGTGCTTATAATAGTGAAGGTTGACAGTGTTAGAAAGGAGAACATGTTCTTGCTTCGCTGGGGACTTGGGTCTAAAAACCTCATAGAAATAAAAATATGTCAAGGCATTTTATCCTTCTGTAATTTGTATTCTAATTAATCTTTTCAGGAAATATATCAAAGCTTTCATTAAATGTCTTTTGCCATGGGAAATTGATAACCAGAAAGCAATGCATTTCTTGGGAACATTGATGGTTTGAAGGATGTCCCAACCCCACCTCTGCTGCACTACTTCAATAGCAAGATTAATAAGTAAAATTATTTATCTTTACTTACTACTCAATGAGCTGTGTGCAAAGAATTAATCAGATTTATTATCTCCTGATAGTTATCAGCATGCCATAGGAAAACTGACTTTATGACATTTTGTCAACTCTTAAAATCCAGACCTGCCTAAAAGTGTAATAGTACTATGTAAATGCAATGGTATCTGAAACAATGACACTACACCTTGAAGTTTAAACTCCCCCAAAATAATTTCTGTACAAAGAAGTCAGTCTTACATTTAGAGGTTTCCTTTAGAACATGTAAAATTCAAGAGTATTTTTCCATTCTTCTGATTCATTACAAAAACCCCAAACAAACCCAAGCACAAAATTGGACAAGCCATTACACCACTGGTTTTTCACTTTGTGTTTGTATATATAACCTAAAGTCAGGGTCAACAAGCAGAGATAAGTAGGGTTTACAAATAAGTAAGCATTATGGTGAGGCAGTTTCTGAAGACGGTTTTCTTAGTCCTGACTCCTAATACTATTCCAAATGACTAGTAAGCCTTTGAATGTTGTGTATAGCAATATTAGATTTTGGAGATGGGGTGCTGTTTCCTTACTCTACTCTTCATTGCCAACAAGAAAGGTAAAGACTCATGACAGCTAACCTAGGGCTTCAGAACAGAGTTACAGCGTATTTCACCTATAAAGGAAATAAAGTTCAGCTGGTAGTTTTTTGATATGAAAGTAGTTGTGTTGGGTTTGTGTCTGGCAGGGTTTTGATTGGTAAGTTGGTGATGGCTTTATTGATTACATTTAATTGATTTTGTTTCCCAAAGTCAAGTCTGTCTTTTGTCCATGACCATAATTGGAGAGTGAGCCGTCCTTGTCTTTTTTCTCTATCTTTGAGCCTTTTGTTGTATTTTCTCCTCCCCATCCCACTAGAGGAGGTAGGAGTGAGGAAGATGCTGCATGGTATTTAGTGCCATGCAGGTTTAGGGCTTAAACAACAACAGAAGTGTTTCATCAAATGAAGGGATAAGTGATCTGTGATCAAGGGATCAGTGCTTCTAAGTCACAAGATCTCAAGTTTCTTTGGCATTCTCCAATTGCTTGAGAGAAAGAACCCAAACAATTGTGATGAAACCTGGACATTTTGGGTTTAGTTAGGGTATTGACATTGTACTGAATAATCTTAAGAGTATATCAGATTTAAAAATTTTTTTTTTTTTTTCAATTTAATTTGTTGTTGTTGTTGTTCCAATGAAAGGAAGTGATAAATTCACTTTTCTTGAATAAGAACCTTTGACTCTCAAGGCCTTGGAAATGCAACATTAATCAATGTTACCACCAAACCAATCATCTCTTTTTGAAAACTTACACAATTATTATTATTTCAGTACAAACATAGAGCATGAGTTCTATATTATTTCCTTAGTAAATCATGTGAGTTGGAAAATAGCTGCATTACGAGAAATGAGTAACACCATTGTTAAATTCTCAGATGATAGTGGTTAATATTTTATTTAATGATAACACTTTATAAAAGCAATGTGGGAGCCAAATATTTATGTTATGTTGTATTGCCTCTTAAGTAAATTACCATTGTTAAAGACCAAGCTAAGGATTACAAGTATGTAGATGCCAAGCTTTACCAAAAAAAAAAAAAAAAAAAAAAAAAGTATCAGCATGATTAATGGTATTGGACTGAAGAAGTTAATTATATGTTCTCCTGAAAGGTTAACTCTCAGGAACTGTGGGTCTAACTAGCTGAGATTCTTTCTTCTCTGTTTATTTCTGATAGGTGACATTTCTGTTACCTCATATTACTACAGAATAGATTCTCTTGCAAAATATGGCAAGGGAATCAAAGTCATATCTTAAATTCTTCTGAATTTTGTGCAGTCTCCATATCTGTTCAGGTTACATTAAGTTTTCACTATGGTCAGGGCAGAATTCCCAGAGTCAATTCTCTCAGGAAAATTTGTTCCCATTGTTATTTACAGAGCTTCAGCTTTCTATAATCTTCTTGCCAATAAAAACATTTTCACCAGAAAGCTAACATAGTGACGATAAACAAGGTTGGAATGTACATTAAAAAACAACCTCAAATGTCTATTTACAATGTCTATTAATAAATGCCCAGGTGTTTTGAATCCCCTTTGAATTGCTAATTCAGTGCAGCAAATAACAGGGGACAACAGGAAGAAATGAAAGGCATTTCTGAAGAGGTAAGAGAGTACACAAGACTTAAAAATGAACATGGATAGATACCTATATTCTACATTGTTACAGCTTTGCAACACTGTCACAACCAATTTCACATTTTACTCTTTCTTGAGTGGTATTTTAAACCTTTGTGGAAGTGAGTTGTAGCAAATAAGTAGCTACTACTTAAGATCTTCTTGAATAAAGAGATAACTCCAGACACAAAACCAGTCTTGGACATCTCTTTGGAACTTTAGTGGGTTATAGCCACTTATGTTTAATACTACAACCCCAAGCCCATTGAATCAGTGTTGCCCAACCCTGGAGATCCCCATGTTTCATGGACCCATAGTCACCTGCTCTTTAAGCATATGCAAAAATACTGTGGTTTTTGCAGGACTGAACTTGACAGTCCTTTTGCATAGGTTTCATGATTGATTATTATAAATGTGATGGATTATAAAAAATAATTTAAAAATTAAATGTTGTTTTATCAAAGCTCAGAGAAGGCACACAAATGTAAAGTACTATTGTATAGCTTAAACTAATGGGTTTATTGTGGTTGGTTTTTTTTGTTTGCAGTTTTTTTTTTGTTTGTTTGGTTGGGTTGTTTTGTTTTGGTTTTTTGGTGGATTTGTTTTGTTGCATTGTCTAACAACAACATTCAATATTTTGTATTATATAATGAGATAGTTCTGACAATCTGGACTATCCAAAGGAAAAACTACATAATAAAAACCTTTCAAACTTCACTATAAAAAATGTCGTATAATAACAGGTGGGCTATGCTATCACCTTTAATTAGTTTAGCTTGATTATCACCTCTTCAAGTCAGTCAGCTGGAAGTCAGTGTTAACATTTCAGAAGTAAGGAATGAACTGATGACTAAATATGGAAGTAAAATAGGATCCAGCTGGGTTGCACACAAGAGGATGACAGGCTGTCATGATCTGTCAGATTTAGACTTCTAACAAATAAAGAGCATTTCTAGATAGCTTTATAAGCAGTTAGTTCATCTCAAAAGGAATGAATGGTATATCAAGTGCTCTGAGAATTCACCATGAGTGCATGCATCAAAGCACATGAAGCTTTATTCTATCTGACCTTGCTATCACAGTCAACTGAATAACCCCATCCTCATAGACTTTGGATTTGGATGAAGGCTAGTTGGGTGCAATCCAATCTAGATAAATATAGAGAAGTATAGATAGATATAGATATAGATGATATAAACATAGATGATACAGGTATAGATAATAGAGCCAGAGATAAAGCCTGAACTAAAGGTGGAGCTAGAGATGATATAGAATGTATTGATGGCTGGGAAGGTGCAGCAGGTGCAGCTGAAAATAACCATATTCTCACTTAATTGAAAGCCCGTGACTATCATTCAGAAAACAAAGATCTAACCCCAAGGCTGTGGACATCAATGGAAGTTTTTCATTGTATTTTAAATGAATTTTAGCAGACTCCAGAGTTGCAGTCTTATCTATTAATATTTTTTTTTTTTCTAAAAATAATTCTGACCAGAGTAAAATAGTTCTAAAAAAGACAGTGATTTTTGCTTCATAAAATATTTGTGATATCATAAGTGCAAAGAATGCTATTTATAGGGTACTAAAAATAAAACATACTTTCCATCTTCTTTATTAATTGTGTATTAATTGGGTTGAGATTATTTATTGTCAGTTGTTTTCCCCAAAATAATTGAGCTGAAGGGAGGACTTTTTGTTGTTTTAAGGATGATCATCTCAGGGATGATATTTTTAAATATATTCCTGTGTCTATTATTGTGAGTCTTTACTAATGAAAAAAATAATTCAGTTTAATCCACTGTCAATTCACTAGAATGTGTGACCACAGAGGAATCAGATGATCACAGACCCACAATGTGGTTGAGGTTGAAGGGAAGTCTGGAGATTTAGTCCAGGCCCCAGCTCAAACCATAGTGAGATACAGCACATTGCATCCTGTTGAGTTTTGAATATCTCCAAGGGTAGAGACTCCACCACCTCCCTGGTCAGCTCTGATGGAAAATAGATTTTATCTTAAATTGAATTTCTTACACTTTTGTCATAGTTTAGGGTCAGGGCAGCCCTCTAGACTAGATGTTCTCTGTTAAGACTCCTCCTTCCCCATAGGGGAAGAGAAAGGGAATCATAGAATCACAGAATGGTAGGGGTTGGAAGTGACTCATTGAGTCTAAGTCCCCTTACAGCACAAGAACACCTAGGGCATGTCACACAGGGACACATCCAGGCAGGTCTTGAAAGTCACCAGAGAAGGAGACTCCGCAACCTCCCTGGGAAGCCTTTTCCAGTGCTCTGTCACTTCTGCAGACAAAAGACAAAGGGGAGCTATAATTCCTCTCTGTAGCTGTGTCAGTGGGATAAGCCACACGGAGGGAGATGAAAATGCTATGTGAGCTATGTGAGATGAAAAACATGTGTAAGAAAAAACCACTATAACATAACTACAAATAAATATAGACTGAAAAATAGATAGTCTATGAATAGTCTATGATATGATATGATATGATATGATATGATATGATATGATAGTCTATGATAGTCTATGATAGTCTATTAGAAGACTGATTTTGGAACAAACATCCAATCACAGTATTAGAAGAGTAAAATCAGAAAGGTTTAAAATGAAGCTTAATTAGTTTATATGGAGCATGGTAGTCTGAGGTGGCAAGGAGTAGGACCCTGACTCATTAATTTCCTGTCAGCTTTATTTTCTAAATGATGACCTCTTAAAACTTAAAGGATAGAGAAAAACACTTCTCTCTGTCCATCCCAAAATTCAATTGGAGATGTATTCTATACATTGAGATGGGAGAGAAAACTATTTTCTATGAGTGTCTCCTGAAAGAACCCAAAATGATGATCCCACCAGTCCCTGTGATGTGAAGTTAGAAGCTCATCTAAAAGAAAACCAACAGAATGAAAGCTCAAAGCCCCAAATGTGACTGAAGTTACAAAGGTGGTTTGGGTTTATGGTTTTGTTTTTCATTGGTTTGGTTTTTTTGTTGTGGTTTGTGTTGTTTTTTTTATGTCTTTCTCTTTTTCCTTTTCCTTTTTCTTTTTCCTTTTCCTTTTTCTTTTTCTTTTCTTCTTTTTATCTTTGTTTGGTTGGATGGTTGGTTTGGTTTGATTTGGTTTTTGTTTTGTTTTGAGTCTGAAGTGGATATACTCTAGGGAAAGAAGGAGGAGTAGAAAGAATGAAAGAGAGCATGGTAAGTGGATAGGCACTGCTTGTTATATTAGAGACATTTTGTATGGTATCAGCTTGCAGTCTATAAATCTGCACTCTACTATAGGACACTCTACAAAATGTTGGATATATGTAATCTGATTATATAGATTTAGTATAATTGGTAAACTTGTTCTATTTTTAGATTGAAATAAATACCAATAGCTTCCTTCTACTTTCTCCAACACAGTTTAAATGCCTTTCCTAGTTATGCCACAGTGAGCAGGATTTGGTTGTTATTGTGCGTACACTCTTTTATGTGGAGGATATATGTAAATAACTAAGAAAGGCTTTTATCAGTCGCTTTGAGATAAGCTTTTTTCATCGTAATGATAAGATCAAAAAGAATATGGCTACAAAACATGATTACAAAACATCCTGACCCTTCACTGGTGGCTGCAATTGCTGCTCATAGACAAATGAAGCATCATGACTTTACTCACTATACCAAGAAACTAATAGAATCCAGAGCTGCAACAACAAAAAGGAAGGAATTTTCGGCCAGTGAAGTTTAGTTATGCTCCTCTCTTACAGAACTGTCACGTTTTATAACACTGTGCCCCCCAAGAAGATCTGATAATTGGAAGAGTATTCCTATGTGTACTGTGCCTCCCATGCTGCACAACTTTTGACACTGCTCTGGCAAAGGCAGACACCCAGCCCTTGCAAGTGCACCAGTACCATTCACTTGCGAAAAGTCAACTATTTGTTCTTGCCTTGCCTTGACTTTCCTTCTCTATATAATATATTTTCAAGAAACATTTTAATTTGAAAATCTGTCCTTCTTTTAAGACACAGAGAAACATTTATGGAAATTGCTGTTTACTAGGGAGGATGAAATGGTAGAATAAACTAGAGGTAAATGAAAATTAGTGGTTTTATTGGCAGGCAGGTTTTAGGCCCTGAATAAGACCTATTTAGGTATTCAAATATAAGGAAGGTTTCAAAGTTACTTTGTCAGTTAACCAGACATCATCAATTTAGGGTGAAGAGAATTTCCAAGGTACATTTAATTTATTGTCTAGATCCCTGTAACTCATATGTTGATACCTAATCATACATGTTATAACCTGAACCCGAATCCTATCCAGAGTTTCTCTTGGAAAACAATTTGTCCATAATGAATCCAGATTAACTGACATTAACACCGGAAGTCAGGAAGACCAGCAGATGTAATCACATGATGCTTTTCTTCCTTAGACTGCCCCTGAAGACTGTTTGAGATTTCTGGAAGTGAAGTGTATCTCCAGCCAGGTAGAAAAGAGACAGTGGGTCAGCAACCACTAAACAAAATCGGATAAGAAAGATATATCAGAATCTAAAAGATATTTAATGGAAGAAAATTTTGAAGCTGTTGATCTCAAACTTAAAGACTTTCCCAGTAAACTTATCTTAGTACCCAGGAGATTGTTCCAGATTTTGGACATCAGGCATTGTCTTGCAATAATGGGGAGGAACAAGTTGAAAGGTGTGGCTGCTTCTTTGAAGAAACTTCATATCTAAGCAGGGTGGAAGAAAAGTTCTTCTGGAGGAGAAAGTGGTTGGATTCATTCAGGTGTTTCCTCTTGCTTCATGAGCAGACCAGTGCCCTGACAGAGTGGCTGACTCAGTGAAAGTTCTTCCTTCACTGGTTATGTAAGAGAATTCCTAACACTTTCAAACCGTGTACTATGTACTACGTACTTCTTCTTTATCAAGTAATTTAACACTTTGGTTTGCTCTTGGGTCATTGTATGCGTTGCTTTATTTCAGTTCCAGGTTCTCTTTTGGAGGGAACTGACTAGTCCTTTCTGGGATAAAACCTCTATGAAAGTACAGAAAGTTTTCCCCGAAGACCACCCTTAATAGATAATATGAATGAGACCACATCCTATCCAGACTTACCCATCCTGAAAGAATGACAGATGATTTTATATCCTTAAACATCTCTGCACAGCTTTATATCATGCAACACATATCCTTGGCATCATGCTAGGTTGCAACACAACCCTTAGTTTTTATTTTAATTACTTACTTCAATAAGCATGCACAAAAGGACACACCTAAGCAAGGAACTTTGCAGACTGGATGTGATGATCCTGCTTCATAATAATGTATCCTTAAATGGTGCCAATGTAAGCTACTCTCCACTTTGTTTACATATAATCTGATGGACTTCTTCACTACTCCATGGAGTGGGTGAAAAAAAAAAAATCCATTTTAGTTAGGGCAGCAGGTATTGTTGAGCCTCCAAAGTCCTTTTTTTAAACTGTTGTTTAGTAAAACTCTTAGTCCAAGACCTTGACATGACCCATGATGAACAATGAAGTGCATGATTTTTTGGACTACCCTCATGGCTGAGCTGCATGCCTTTTAATCAGGTCAAGACAGACTTATAATAGACTTTAATGTCTTTTCTATTTTGTTCTTATTACCATGATAGTGGCTCAGTCTGATAACGCAATTTTAGAGCATTACCATGTAAGGAGCTTTCATATTGAATTAGCAAACTATATAACAACAACATAAGAAAATTAATGCATGCTAAACATCTCTAACAATAAACTTCTGCATCTTTTTACCACAAAATGATATCTGTGACCTTTCGCTTCCCTTTTCAATGCAATCAGTCATATGAAAAGTGCTGCTCTACTGTTCAGAATAGATCACCTCATCTATTAAATGTTGTTCAGCAGAACAGTTATGTCAGCCTTACCAAAAAAAAAAAAAAAAAAAGATGCTAACAACAGAAAAAATCTTGCATTTCTTTTTTCTTAAAAAAAATGTATGGAATTACATATTACTGTGCTTGTGTTGTCTTTATTAGCTTGACACTGAGGATCCATAATGACTAATACTAGACCTGTGTACTGCCTGCAGGTATATTTTTAAGGGATAGACCTTAGGATAGAGTTTAAACCAGAGCCGCCCTGGATGCACCATGCAGGTTTGCTTTTAAGTGTGTACTAATGTCAGATTACCTGTATTGTTCAGCAGGCAACTGAAGCACTTGTCTATCCTGAAATGACTTTTAAAGATGCTTTCACAAACTTGACTTATGAGTTTGGTCATCTGCAATCCTTTAAAGCTCTTCCTCAAAATTCATCTGTTGCAAGGACAGGAAAATAGCTACAGATGGTACTCAGATGTCCCAAGTTTCTTCCTCTCTGTCCAAAGAAATGAAATCCAGTGTAGTCTGAATATGCAGGTATCAAAGCCTTGAGTTAGAGCAAAGATGACTTCAAAATTAACCCATTCAGGGAAGAGTCAAATCTCCTTCCTTTGCATGGTAAGTGAACTATCTCAAAACCTATTAACTTTCTCACTTGTTTCTGAGTACATACACACTTTTTTTTAATGAATGCCATGATGTTTTGCTTTACTTAATTAATTATTAAGCCATTTTATAAATATATCTGCACATTTCTTCATCTTCCATATCTCTCAAACACTTTGTAGTTATTAATTTTTTCACTTATGGGTGTGAAAAAATTAAATTAATATTTTTTATTCAGTCAGTATTCACTGAATGATTTTAACCACCAGATTTCTTCCAAGGATTTGTCTATATGTTTAATTTTTGATCCAGTGTGATTCCTGACATGTATGGCATATAGCTTGGCTTGAGATTATTGACAGACTTTTGGCTACTGAGATTATTGACAGACTGTTGGCTACTGTGATTTGTCACAGCTCCAGTATATTGCATAGAGTTGTTTGCACAGACTATAAGTGACACTAATTGAGTTTGTGTGATATGCTCACAAGTGTAAAAATAATGTCATTTTATAAAGAAAAAATATATGGTTTTGTTGATAACAGTTGCACAATGTAGAAAAAATGTCTTGAGTTCTTTAAAGTTTATGGAAAAAATATCACTTCTTTCCCCAATGTCAGGACTTCTGTCAAGCTGTTTTTCTGTCTGTTGAATCTGATAAGTCATAAATGACCTTATATCATGGAGATATGGGTCACATTGTACAACAAATGGAAAAGGAACAGTAACTGTCACATGTAGATATAAGCCACATGACAAGTACATCAAGAAAAAAACAATAAGCTAACTATTTGGTAGGCACAGAACATAGAAAAAGAAGAAATCACCTTCATAAGTGATTGTTCATTCATAAAGAACAGAACTTTTTGTACTTTACTGACTACCACCTGCTTTTCTGTTGCTTCACCTTTTGAGAGTTTGTGCCCAGTGCTGTTGTACAGCTGTGGGTGTTGATAACATAATCACAGCACATTGTGCTAAAGGTTCATTTTCCAACCAAATGAAGCAGAGGCAGCAACACTGTTTTGGTCTTGGGCAAATCTGGAATATATTAACTAGAGACCAAGAAACCTGAGATCAGATGATTTGTATCTCTTCAGGATCTGACCTATCCTGAGGACTCCATTCAAAAGCAAAAAGGTATTATAGTTCCCTTTTACAGACAGAAAACAAAAAATCAGGAAAAATATTTATATTTTTTTTCTATTGCAAAGATACCACTGGATGGTATCATTTTCATATAGATAACCATTAGGAATTGATTATACATAGCCCTCTGAAACATGAGAAGTCTGTGACAAAGACACACTAAAATTCAGTGCCTTCAATACATCATCATCTTTCCTCTCTGAAAAGTATCAGCCTCATTTTCAAACCATAGGTGCAAACACTAAACCCCTGGTACCAATCACCATGTTGGGCAGATTTGCAAACTTGAAATCATCTGAATGATACACGTTTAATACTTGATGCACATGTTTAATCCTTGGAAAGCAGGGTTTCTCCACACAAGTATTATATACATTAGGCTGTCAAAGATGAGGAATGAAGGAATTAACTTGGGAGAATTAACCTAGGAGATAAAACACATATATATTTGACTCCTTGATCACCAAATCTAAAGCTGTATCCAGAAGGAAATTAACTATAATGAAAATCTTCCTGTGATGTTGTTGAGAGAGACTAATTTTTTGAAGACATAACCTGACAGTTACTTATGAATCTTGTTCCATTTTCACTGAACTAAAGTCAGGCAAAATAGAGATCAGGAATGGGCTTTGTAATAAGCTCTTAACAATAGAGATACTTTTTTGCATTTCTCCTTGGAGCAGCTGGCAAATAAAGAATGGTGTTATGAAAGAGTAAACTGATTTAAATAGCTTCTGAAGCTAAGCAGTAGAGTTTTGCCTTGTGAATCTTGTACAGGGAGAGCAGCTTTAATTTAATGGATAAAACTTGAGCCTACGAGAGTTCAGGCTCCAGCTTGCTGAATGAATCTGCCCCTGGCAATGACATGAGTTTGTGCTGAAGTCTGGATTGAGGGCTCTGAACCTCAGTGACCTGGTATATCAGTACAACACAGAAAGCAAAGCTGTTATCTAAAAGATCAACAGGCATACAAGGTAATAGGAAATCTAGATTATTAACAAAACTGGGTTTGCTCAGAGATTTTTCTTATATCTTTCTTTCCCCTCCTGTGTTTGAATATATGATAATTGCACTTAATGAGGGGGAGAAAAAAAAAAAAATTCTTATAGAACACAGGTTTTTTCTTTGAAGATTCTTGGAGTTCATAACTATTTTTTTATTTGACCTGAAATAGGAGTTCAGGACTTCCCCAGGGACCTGTTACTTAGGTGCATTCCTTGCTGATTTGTTTGTATTTTTTTTCACAGTAGTTAACATTTCACTTAGAATCCTTACTTTTCCACTCCATTTTTAGGCTGCCCTGTTACTGCTCAAGTTTTTCAAAGAACATTCTGCATCCCAAAATTCTCTCTTTTTAAATTCATACATAACAAAAAATGAAAGATTCTTCCTTTAGATCACTTTAGCAATTGTAATTAAGAATAATTATGCTATATTAGCAATATGGGAAATTCTCATTTATCCTACAGTACTAAACCTCATCAGATTTTATGTATCTATAGTTAGCATAACATTTTTCTTCAAGGATGTGCTAAACATCCACATTTCTTTGCAGTCTCATGGAAAATTTTACCCTGTTTTAGCTGACCTAAAGTTTATTAATTCTCAACTTTCAGTAATAATAATAAATAACTTCTGTGGATGAACTGTAAATATAATCCAGTTGGGTTTTTCAGAATCACCAGAGAATATTGGACATCCAAAAATAAAAAGGGTATTCAGATGGAAAGAAGAAAGATTATTGTGTCCTTTTTTTCTCTAATCTCTCACAAATCCATTAGTATCACAGTCACATTCCCATATCATATGGCTCTCTTCTTGCAAAACTAACTGTAAATCCACTGACTGAAAAATATAAAAATCTACAACAGAGTACGAGAGGAATGGATGTTTCTGATAAAGGAAGATATTAGCCATGTGCATTACTAAGTTCTTGACCATGTAGGATCCTACTGTGCATGTTGAGCTTGCTTCTGATGAACAAGAACTTGTTTTTCAGAGACTGAGAACTGGAATGGTGAGTGGAGTTTCCATCAGTGTATGTAGATATAACGACAAATTAGTCTGTTCCTCTGTGTATCATTTGGAGCAGAATTTCACTAAAAATCATCTGTATCAAAAATATGAATTTATGTTGAGATACACAATAGCTTAAAAGACTTCAGATGGTAGTTAATCCATGACAACTTAATGTACTTTGCTCCAGGGGGTTAGTTACACTTGCACATAAAATAAGGACATTGTTCCTAGCCTAATTTTGTCTTTCTTCGTCTCCCAGGTACTGTATCTTATTGTGTTTCTTTCTTCTAGTATAAAGATCTTTTTCCTACCAGATACCTCTTCCTTATGAAGGTGATGCTCTTGACTGTCTTTTTAATGATTCATAGTCTGAGTTACTTCAGTCTTTTGGTCTTCTATGAAAATGTTTTAGAGAGCTGTTCCTGACATTTAGTCAACCAGCCTCCTTTTTGAATCTTTCCTCTCCCTTATCCTTCCTTCCAACACAACAGACATCATCAGGCAACCATGGAGAACAGGAATTTATCACCACCACTCTTAAGTACCATGATTCCATCTGTTTACCACGTTCTTGTCTCAGTTTTTCTGTCTTTGAACATCCAAAATTTGATGGATGGAAAAGAGATGATTGAAGGGAAACCTCACCAGATTTTCACATTTTTATTTTAAAATCTGGGGTTTTTTATGCATGATTTCATCAAAAGGTAGGCATATAAATATAGACAGCACATCCAGGTTGAGATATATAGATGAAGAGTATAGGGTTTATTTATCTGGGTTTTTTGAAGCTGCCTGACTTATGTAGAAAATACTCCAAAGAAGTTCCTCTCTCAATATTCTTAGGGGACTTAATTGAAAGACAAGAAAATAAATTGTTTAAACATTACTTCATTTTAGGCCTGGGCTGAAGCAAACACTTATTCAACAATAAATCTGTTTCTATGAAATGTAGGTGAAAAAAATAAACAATAAAATATAAGCTAATTCTATGCACTGTTTTCAAACAACTTTTACAGCAGTGGATAAAAAGCTTTTTATTTCTGCAGGACAATGAAACACAGACTTAGTTAATGAATTATTGGAAGCTCCACAGATAAAGGACCTAAACTGAGATGAACCGAAGGTATGAGTCCCTCTTGCCCTATTTACAATTATTTTTCATAGAGCTTACTAAACCTTGTGACGATAAGAGCTAATTTAATTAATTTTAAATTCCGTAAAGAAGTTATTCCATAGCAACATTTATTAAATAATTTATTTGGATGAAGACTGTTCAGCCAGGTCTATGAATGTACAGTGTTTGAAAATGCATGTGAATACATTGTAAGAAGCTCAAGAACTAGAAGTAGTACATGAGCTGCTCACAGCAAGCAATCAGTTATCAGGTCACATGAGAGCAAGGATCATAACAGTAATCTTAGATCACTACAACATCAGTTCAATACAACAAGTGATTTTCTAAAGAAATTATGAAAGTTGGCTTATAGATAACTATAGTGAAGATGTTCAAACAGAAGGTGAACCAAAGATTGTTAAGTATCTTGTCCCTTAACCTACATGCAAGCTTTTTCCTATGGGTAGCAAGAAAAGCAAGGTATTCCTGTATTCCACAGGGCCACCTTGACATTTTAACGTTTTTCCGCTGCCTCTGGAAAGCAAATCACATCCATGCCAATGAGATGCAGTAGGCCAAGGGACAGGGAAGAAGAAATTTGGGTCAACCCACCACAGATACCTGTCAAAACTTCTTCTTCACAGTCTCTTGACCTAAAGCCTACATACATTATGAACTTCTATACTGGTCTTCAACCAATTCCAAACTCCAAATAATGTCTGAGTTTTCATTCACTTTCAAAAACCTGAACTCTCTTCTGAGAGAATGTGCTTCAGAGCTGATGTCTGGAATAATCTCAAACTGTTTGTTGAAAGTACCAGGAGGCTGGGGACCTAAGATCTTAGCTTTTCACAGCTTCAGGGAATTTGAGCCAAGAGATGATATATCTCAGAATAATCTCTTGCAGGGATACTTTAGAGAAAATGTCTCTATATTTTTCTTGCTTTAGCAAAACCATGGCACAGGAAATTGAACAAACTCATGCAGTTGTAAAAAAAAGAAAGAAAAAGGACCCTGGATGCAAATACGGTACAAACATGACTTAAAAATTACTGTCTTTTCTCTATTCTTACTGAATTTAGATAAGAGATAGGTACCTAATTTTTCAGCAAGGACAGGTATGCTGCTTTACTTGTCCAGTGGCAAGGGAAGAGCAACTGATGTCATTTACCTGCACCTAACAAAGGCCTTTGACACTGTCCCGCATGACATTCTGGTCTTCAAGCTGGTGAAAAATGGATTTGATGGATGAACAATTCAGTGGATAAAGAATTGGCTTCATGGCCACTCCCAAAGGGTGGCTGTCAATGGATCTATGTCCAAGTGGAGACCAGTGGCAAACGGAGTCCTCAAGGATCAGTACTGGGACCAGTCTTGTTTAACATTTTTGTCAGCAACATGGAGAGTGGCATTGAGTGCACCCTGAGCAAGTTTGCCGATGACACCAAGCTGTGTGGGACAGTTGACACACGGGAGGGAAGGGATGTCATCCAGA
>JANIJG010001911.1:110872-125144 GCA_024611175.1 Megaceryle torquata | reverse complement strand
TCTTAAGGGGGCCTATAAGAAAGCTGGGGAGGGACTTTTTAGTCTGTTGGGAAGTGATAGGACTAGAGGGAATGGATCAAAACTTGAGAGAGGTCGATTCAAGTTAGACATTAGGAAGAATTTCTTCACCATGAGGGTGGTGAGACAATGGAACAGGTTGCCCAGATATGTGGTGGAAGCCCCATCCTAGGAGATTTTTAAGACAAGACTGGATGGGGCTCTGAGGAACCTGCTCTAGTGGGAGGTGTCCCTGCCATTGTCAGGGAGGTAGGAACTAGTTGATCTTTAAGGTCCTTTCCAACCCTGATGATTCTATCATTCTGAAGACCTAGGTATCTAAGGTAGTCAACAAATACCTATTCACAATTCCTGTTACACATTTTTATCAGAGGGATTCAGAAGTTCCTCAGAAAGAATGTTTATATCCTTCTGTTCTGATGGTGATAGTTAATTATAATAGACTTCTGTTGCTTTCTTCAAGAAAGTAAATCTGTGATTATCTGCTTTTCTGATTTTTTCTCAGTATGCAGATATTTCAAATAATTTTAATCTTATACATGTTATGCATTCAGTGTTTGAATAATATTCCACATTTTTGTTTTCATATCTGCAGCTACATTTTATTTCCTTTTTTAATTTCTTATCTTAAACCTAGGCAATGAAAATATTTGGATGGTCTTGTCTACTCTGGAAGGGAAACAAACAGTATACACATAGAACCAAACAAGAATTTTTTGGGAGACTAATGGGTGAGGATCAAAACTGAAGAGAGGAAGTAGACAGAAAAGAGAATTTAAGAACTACCTTAAGGAGACAGGGAAAAAATGAGGAAGAAAATATAAAGACAACAGTCTGTAAAAGAGAAATGGATTGGAATGTGGCGTAAGGAAAAGCAAATGATGGGAAAAGGATAAAAAGCAGAACTGACTGAAGTGGGATTTGGAATATCAACTTCAAATATATCAAGGTCTCACCTTATGGGTTTTTTATATTTTGTAGACACCTTCACAAGGGAAGGGAGGAATTTTGTTTGCAGTGGTGTCACAAAAGAAAAAGTATCAATCTGCCAAAACCCATAAGCTGTCTTGTAATGTGTGCTTATTAGAATAAAGTAAATATGGGAATAAACCCAGCTTGACTTAATTAGTATACACTTGCAGTAACAACAACAACAGCAGAAAATGCAGCCAAGATTTTTAGAGGAAGTGGTAAGAAAGAGCGGTGATAAATCAGGAATTACAGATTTATTTGTTTTCTAGAAATGAAAAAAAGACAGATTCCAAAAGAGAAGGAAAAAAAAATAAAAGAAGATACAAATCTAGGAAAAAATGAAATGAAAATATGACACTTGGGGGAAGGGAGGTAGGGGGTGGAAGAGGATAAAAAAAACTAGTCTAATCACCTACCGATCCATTTTTTAATTTATGAATTCGCTCATCCATCTTAATCTCATCACAGTATCACATCTGAGTGCCTAAAGGCCAGAAAGGGTTTAATTTCACATCTCCTTCCCAACAGGCAAACGAAGGATGATAATATCAAATCATTATTCCATAGTAGTTTGCCTCTGCTTTTACTGTGATAGCAGAAGAATTTATCTGCTATAGAGCATTTGGTGAGTGAATCCCAGTTCAGCAACACCTGCTTTTGGAAGGGTGCACCATTGCCCTTGGTTGTTTACCTGCACTGTGTAAAGACCAGACAAAGTAGACGACATTGATCTGTGCAAATTCTTGATTCTCTCCCTTCTGAAAATCCCACATAAATCACAGTGTAGCCACCATCCATATTACTGCTCTGTTTTCTGATGATAAAATGTTGTCCCTGACCTTTCAGACACAGACAGGCTGAATGCTAGAGAAGGGTTATGGTCTCTCAGGGTGCAGAGGAGCAAAGTTTTAGAAATGAGAAATAAATCCTCTGAAGTCTGAAATGGTTATGAGTGTGAGGAACTCTGGTTTTAAGAGTGTCCATGCTCTTTTCCATCATATCTTGCCCAGTAATTGATATTCATTATGATTAATTTGGCCGATGTAAAGTTCTTTTGAGTCATTGCAAAAACATAGGCATTGGGAAGAAGAAATGGAAGTTTTAAAATAATGGAGCATTCAGATAAAAAGTGATATTAACATGCAGGTTTTTTTGTTTTGTTTTGTTTTGGTTTTTTTTAATTCCCATGGATAATCAAAAGAAGTTGAACATTAATTCAGAAACCAAACTTTTTTTTTCCTTTCCTTTTTTTAATAACTCTTAAGAACCATGTTTCTATGAAGGGTTTGTCTGACAGACAAACAGCATTATTTATCACCTAAGTAAACTCCAATGAAATCCTATAGAGATGTCCTCAAATGAGAAACAAACAGGATACAAAACGTTGAGGGGAAGAGGGATTAGCTTTGTTAAGTATTTCATACCATTGAAGAAACTGTCCTTGTGATATTAATGAAATGAAGGCTGAGCATTATAATAGGGAAGACAATAAATAGAGATAAAAGTAACCCCAGGTTATAATCCTGTTATAAACACTTCCATAACGCATAACTTTTCTCCAGACCTTGCAAGAAGGTGGGAAGTCATATTTCAAGAAAAGATAGATACAGTGTGGCTTCTTCATTGGCACATTTCACTTCTGAGATTAACCAAAATTAATCAGAATAAATTAGCACCATGGTGCTGTCAAAAGCAAAGACATAAACACTGTTAGAAAACTGGCAACAGAGTAAATTAGAGTTTTAATGGTATTTATAAGAACATCTGTTCTGGGATCCCTGGAGCTGGCAGTGCTGCCTTGTGTATCTCTGCAGAGAGGTAATTAGCACCATGGAGGACATCAAAATATCACAAAGGAAAAGGAAGACTCCATGGTTAGTAGAAGAGAGATAATAATATTAGAGATATCCACCATCCTGATTTGGTCAGATACAGCCTGTGATTAATCCAGGCAAAAGGAAAGACATGACAAAGCGGATCAGCAGTTGAATCTACTGACTAGTCAGTCTCACCTCTGTGCTTGGAAAGATCATGGAGCAGATCCTTCTGGACAAATTTGATGACCTTCTACAATGGGGTTACAGCACTGGTGGATAAAGTAAGAGAAGTTGACATCATTTGTCTGAACTTCTGCAAAGCTGTTGTCCCACACAACATCCTTGTCTCTAAATTGGAGAGGCACAGATGTGACAGATGGACCACTCAGTGGATAGGAATTGGCTGGATGTTTGTATTCAAAGAGTTGCAGTCAACAACTTGATGTCCAAGTGGAGACTAGTCATGAATGGCGTTCCTTAGGAGTCGGTACTGGGGCTGGTGTTGTTCAACATCTTTGACAGACATGGACAGGGGAATTGAGTGCACACTAGGCAAGACTGATGATAACAGCAAGCTGTGTAGTGCAGTTCACATACTGGAGGAAATGGATGCCACCCAGAGGGACCTTGGAAAGCTTGAGTGGTAGACCAGGGCAAACCTAATGAAGTTCAAAAAGGCCAAGTGCAAGGACCTGCACATGGGTCAGGACAATCCCAAGCACAAATACAGACTGGGAGGAGAGTAGATTGAGAGCAGACAGTAGAGAAGGACTTGGGGGTGTTGGCTAACAAAAAGCTCAATATAATGTGGAAATGTATGCTTGCAGCCCAGGAAGCCAGCAATAACCTGGGCTGCATCAAAAGTTACACAACCAGGTCAAGGGAGGTGATTCTCCCCATCTACTCTGCTTTTGTAAAATGTCACCTGGAGTACTGTGTTCAGCTCTGGTACCCCCAACATAAGAAGGACATGGACCTATTGGATTGGGTCCAGAGGAAGGCCATAAAGATGATCAAGGGACTGGAGCACCTCAACTATGAAGAAAGGTTGAGAGATATGGGGTTGTTCATCCTGAAGAAGAGAACACTCTGAATATACCTTAGAGCAGCCTTCCACTACCTAAATGCAGACTACAAGAAAAGGTGGAAAGGGACTTTTTACAAGGGCATGTAGTGATAGTCAAAGAGTAATGGTCTTAATTTATAATAGATATAAAGAAGAGGTTCTTCACTGTAAGGGTGGTGAGACACTGGAAGAGGTTGCCCAGAGGAGCTGTGGGTGCCCCATATCTGATAGTGTTCAAAGCCAGGTTGGATGCGGTTAGGACTCTGAAGGGTAAAGGAGGCCAAGAAAGTTGGTTAACTTTTAAATACCACTTCCTCCAGGCCCAAGATAGATGTATACCATTGAGAAAAAAATTGGGAAGGCATGCTAAGAGATTTGCATGGATGAGCAGGGAGCTTCTGAAGGAGATTTCAAGGAAGAGAGAAGTATACAGTTCATGGAAAAAAGGACTTGTCAGTTGGGAGAGTTATAGAGAGGTAGTCAGGGCATGTAGGAAGGAAACAGGGAAGGCCAAAGCCCTCTTGGAACTTAAACTGGCAAATGAAGTAAAAGAGAATAATTCATTCAACAGGTTAATTTATCTGGTTTCTGGGATAAACTAGATATAGAAACAAGCCTGTTATAATTTGGTGCATGGTATTTCGTTGTAAAATAAAATTCAGAAAGCTTTTTTAAAATGTACCAGAAAAAGAGGCCTAGATCTGCAGAGAATACAGGTAATGATTTTAGGTAGTAAAAAGTTGAAATCCAAAGAGCAGGACAAGATCAGAAAATGAATGAGAAACTGCACCTACTGTGGAAAAAGAGATGAAAATAAATTGAAGCTTGGAGGAAGGATAGAAAGGGAAAGGACAAAACTAATCATTTATTTACCAATTCAGTAATTTAAAATTCTAATTTATGTACTCATCTATCTCACTCTATGATGTGTGTAACAAAGCTTTCACCAATACAATATAAAGATATTGAGCTTTGTCCTCCTGTCTCCTGGAAACACCAAAGGATATTTCATTAATCATTGCTCTTACTTCATATCTCCCCCTCCTGAAGGTGAGGAGGCAGTGAAAAAGCTGAGCAGGGGTTGTTATTTTCATACTTTGCTCTGATGCCTTTCCTTCAGACTATGACCAGAAGTGGGTTTGGAAATACCTAAAGAGAAATGAGCTCACTGGGGAAATGAATTTTACCAGACCTTCCTGATGAGGGTAAAAAAAAAAAAAAGCAAACATTACCAATCTCTCCCACCAGTGAAAAAAAAACAACAACTTAACACAAAAGAATCTCTAATTTCTTTCAGAAAGGTTTCTTTTCATGATGTTACCAGCTGGAAAAAAGGACCAGGAACAAAAGAGCTGCCACTGTGTGCCTCTTCTAATCTTGGTCCATGCTGGCAGGGCATGCAGCTGTAGAATGGTACCGCAATGTGAGCAGGGCAGTTCCCATCTGCTTCCCTTCAGAACTACACAGGCAGGGCTCTTGAGGGACTTTCGTGTCTCTCTTGATGTAGCATGCACAACACTGGACATTATGGTAGTCTTAGTTTTACACTACATTGTAGTGCACCTTCAAATGACATGTTTATGAATTTAATCATCCTCCTGTTCTGCCGTGAAGCTTGATTCCCTTGGTTACACATGCTAATAACTATATCACTTCATATTACAGAGTCAATTCATTTATGACTCCTATTAACATATATTTCATTATAAAAAATATTCTAAGGTATCAATTAAAAATGCTATATTAAACCTTTATCTCATATTGTGAAATAGTTATTTCAAAGCATTTTATAATAGTATTATTCCAGTGTTTCAAACACTGAAGCCAATACACTCTAAGACAAAATGAATCACCCTGTTCATTAGTTTTATAGAGGGGACTGAAACTCTCACCATAGTGATTTCTAATTTAGCATTATCTGAATTTTGGCAGAGAGATATACAGCATAAAAATATTTGAGCTGAACTGAGAACTTCAGTGTAGAATCATCTAACATATTATTTGATAAAATCCAACAGAATTTGTTGACCATATTTCATCAACCCCATGTGAAACTTCACAGTAACTTAAAATATTAAAAGAGAACAGACTTAGAAACAATTCATAAATACTCAAAACAAGAGCAAATCATGTAAAAAAGGCAGATTTGTGGTGAGAATGGTTGCATCAACAAGATTTACTGCAGTGGACAGGTAGATAGATCTATGTACCTACATCTGTTTACATTGTAATCACCACCTTAGTAATCCACTTTCAAGATACCTAAACAAATGAGCATAAATTATGTTTTGAACAAAAGGATTCATATTAAAGAGATATTTAACAACTAAATTTCTATATAGATACTAGAATCCTAATATAAACAAATCTAATTCAGAATGCAATTCAATTACATTAATTAACTATACGTTTCCAAGTCTTAATTTTCCCTCAGGTTATATTTTTAAAAGTTTTTCATGTTTAGAAGCATATTCTGCTTGTATGTCACACCAGCTGTGGCTTGTGCAACATAAGTTTAATTCAATTTTAAGCTTCTTGGGTGAAAGATCCTTTAGCAGAGAACTAGTTTTTTGTGAGCTGGGCATATTTTGTCTCTGTTTTAACCCCGTTTTCTTCAGTTCAGATGTATAATAAAACAGTTAGTCTTAAACTGAGAATCTGAAACCACAAAGTATCCTGTACTTAATATATTATTTCAGTACATTGTTTCCTTTCAGTGTGTTCTTACTTTCACTCTTTATTAAATAAGATTGAGGGAGAAAGAATGGTGCAGAAAAAAAAGGCAAGAATACATGTTATTTCAGATGTTCTGAAATGTGAAGGAACTCTAATCACAGAAATCTCTGAAAGATGAAAGTTACTAAGAAAAAAGGCAGTGAAACAATACATCCATAAAGGTATTGATTCCAGATCTGTTACTGGAGAGTGTTTCTCTCAAGATATACTATGGGACTTAGAGTCATATTTTCCAAATGGCATTTAAAATGCTGGCAAATGATCCTAAATGACAATTTCAGTTTTGAATTGACTATAATCAGAATAATAGAATGCATGGAAGGATATGCCACAGCTACAACTAAGGATACTGCAACTTTCACAACATCTTTACTTTGAGAAGTTGACAGTATCAACAGGATTTGAGCTACAAAACTTGAAAGATACAGGATCAAGAAAGAAAAAATGGATTTAATTGCAGTTAGGTGAACATCTATCAAAGGATCCTTGAAAGTATTTACATAACCTTGCATCTTCTTTCTGTGTTTCCACAGAGAGGTAATTAATAGAGCTGAAGTTATCACAGATAACACAAGAGGCAAAAAGCAACCTAAAAAGTAAAGCAGCAGCAGGTAGAAATGGGAACTATCCCAGTCAGTAATGTGTGCTGTGCTATTTTCTCTACATATCAATGTTGAGCTGCAGTGGTAAATGCTGGGTGTCATCCACAGTAAAGGAAGAGAAGTTACAGAAGAGATCACCAGCGATCCTAGAAGAAGCCATGGGACCATCACATCTATTCTGAGCTTGATTTGCAGCAACAGCCGTTGGGTGAAATTGATTATTTTTACACAGTAAAGTACATTGAGCCAGGTACTGAACCACAAACTGGAATGGTTTACAAACATCCATACGGCACCAAAAGCTTTGTATACAGAAGCCAACTTAGACACATCCACAAAGTAGAGACCATGAATGTGCATCAGTACGGTCACTTGTAAGATAAATCTTGATGTGCTCAGAAAGATCAGGATCATATCAGCAGAAGAAATTTTTTTGCTTTTGATCCAGTTAATGATATTAGCAGATATAATAAATCCATTTCCAGTAAATCCAACAGCAACTTCAATAGATACAAGAATTATTGAAATGATAATAACTGGTGGAAACATCTTGCTGCTTTGGTCACCTCTGCCTGATTAGCTGGTTTAGCTGTGCAAGAAGTTGAGCAGACCTGATGACATCTGACTAGCCCCAGCTACAGTCTGCTCACCATTTATCTGGGAACAAAAAGACATCTGGAAATGATAGAGGAAAATTATTTTTATGTTCTTCCTGAATGTGCAAATCAGAGAATGATTTAATAATTAATTTTAAACTTTTACATGCATAAAATTTGCCTAAGATTTTCCTTAAGGATGTGGGTTAGCGAGCTATATTAACCTCCCAATCTTTTGTCCAATTGTTTATATTCCTACCTAGAGTGACAGAGAGCTCTATGGCTCTCAGGTTATGACCATACCTTACAATGTGGAAGTGGATGCACCATGCAGCCCAAGACAGAGAACAGCATATATCAGGAAAAAAGAAGAGGTCTTATATTGTAACTAGTATCTTTCATACAGTTTTGAAGGTCTACAATTATAACCAGACCAATTAGAAGCAACCATTTTAACATAGAGAAATTTATAGGGCCTCCAGACCTATTCTAGGGGAGCACCCCAGACAACAAATTGCATTTACCCCAGGATTATTACTCCTTATAGCTGACCACTTCTTGTATGTTAGATCTTGTGTTGGTCTTATTTATGAGATCAAAAGATGACAGTGACTAGTTGTGTGATCAACAATGATGACAAGCAGAGTAGCCCATCTAGAAGAATCCTGTTAAAAGCTCCATCTCCTCTAGCTACTTTCACTGTTCTGGACTCTATCCCACCTGCATGGCACAATTTCTTCATCTAGATGGTGGATTAAGACCTTTCTGATTTATGGAGTTAAAATCTGTCACCCATCTGCATCCATAGCTTTAGCTAGATGATATAATGAACACAGAAGTCCAGAATAGTGGATGTGGCCAATTAATCTGCTTCCTGCATTAGTGTTTATTTATAAAGAAATGTCTGTTTTTACAGAACCACGTGTCCTCACCAGCTCATACTAAGGCTTATTAATCCAATCTCTGAATATAGAAGTGACTCAAAGTAAAAGGTAAGCCAAGATTCTAATGTGAATGTGGTAAAAACTGCCAGTTCGATTTACTGTTTACCATTACATTCAGTCTTCAAATTTTTTGTTGAAATGTTCAGAAGAGAAACAGCTAATTTAAACTGGTATAAGTACATTTCTTCATTAACCTACTGAAATGAAAAGGTGGATTTAAAATATCTTTAGTTTTTATTTCTGATAATACTTCATTAATATTAAACTTCCTATATTTCAATTTTGGTCCTAGCAATCTTTTTTTCTTAAAAAGTGAGCATATTTTCTTTGTCACAACGATACAAATTTAAAAACAAACAATAAAAAGATAAAAGTGAGACACTTTTACAAAACATTTTATATCAGTTCCAGATTAAAAAAAAAAACAAACAAAAAAACCAAAACAAAACAAAAAAAAACCAAGGAAAAACAAACAAACAAATCTAAACTAAGAATACACTGGCTTGTTTACTTTTTAGATCATGTTCTTTACTATTTAGTATTCAAAATAATGAAAAGTCAGGTCTTACTAAGGAAAAAAAAAGATAAAGGAAGTGTAACTCAATGCCTACCATGTCTTTTAAAGTCATAGGCATAAAACTTCCCATGCACAGAATATGCATTGCAAAATTATGCTAGTCAATTACTTCAAAAATGTAGTCATTAAGTTACTCGAGGGAACATGACAATAACAATTTATTTTAATGCACTTATGAAAAACAACAGTGCAATTATAAAGTAAAACTACAACAGAAGATACAATCTAGAAAAAATTAATTACTAAAATGAATTCTCAGCTTTTCCAATAAATTTACAAAAAAACATTCTATATTCATGCGCACTATAAAAAATGACAATTTTAAAGAAAACCATCTTTACCTACCCATTTTGTTTTCCTCTAAACAAGTCCAAAAATAGGAATAACTGCTTGAGACATAAAGGAACTTTTTTTCCTTAAGGACTTCCTTCAGGTCCTCGAGAAAGAAACCATCACCAAACCTATGTACCCTAGCAGTATTTATGTTTTCATGACTCACATAAAGGGAACTGCCTGTCCTTCAGTGCTTTGTCAGTGAACTATGTCTAACTATAATTAATATTTTGCCATTTTACTGGGAGCAAGTAGTGTATCAATATGATCCTGGAAGATTTATTTCTGATATTGTTCAGGAAAATGCGTAACTTGGAAATACCACTGATGAATCATCCAACTATGGACACTGTTTCAAAATACCTAGTGAAAAATAATTGTCTATGGCTAAAATGGGGAAAGGAAAAATTAGAATACATCAATAGGACTGTCCTTCTTACAAGTTTTGTTGTAATATTTTTTGAAACAATGGCTTTGATTGTGGTGTGACACGACAGATATTTGGACTGTCACCACCCATCATTATCTTCACTCATCTCTCTGCATGACAAAACATGTCTTTTAGTGTCCTCATCAACAGCAATACAAATACGGATGAAATTTGAAAATGTAAAGCTTTGTACTGTGGCCGCTCCAGCACATCCATTAAAAAAACCCCAAACCAAACAAACAAATAAAACCCCAGTATCTTAGAGATGGACATTTAGAAGGTCTATGAAGCTGAACTCCCTTCCAATGTGCAAGCCAGCATTCCCATCTCATGGAGACATGGACATGTAAAGACTAGTCCATGACTGAGGGAAATGAGGATGAGGCTAGCATGCTTATCTGAACCTGAGTGTGGGAAAGCACTCACAATCATGGCAATTTAAATTTAACTTAACTAGTCTGTTCTTGCAACAGAAGAGCCAGCCATAGTCTTTGTTTCAGCTGGGTTTGGATGATCAGTGTAAGTACTGATAGTGTATCTGAAGGGCACATCTCTTAAGTCATAAATCATAAGCCAGGAATGCTCCAGATTAACATAACTGCAGTGCTGGGATCCTACTGTCTCTCTCCTGTCTCCTATATAAAAGCAAAAGAATACTCAGCAGTAAACTTGGAATTTCATTTTGAGATTATACTGGGAGAGAAAAATCTTGGAAAAATTTCAACTTTTTACCCACATTTTACTGAAACTATAGTTTTATTTTTCACAAGTGTTAACTGTTTTCTGACTGCTAGTGTTTTATTCTGCCACAACCAAGACTTGCAAAGCAGTCTGAGAAACTCAAGAACGCTAAACATTTATTTTACTAATGAGACAAAGAGATGAGAATGAGTTATTACTGTTTGTTCATACTGTATCATGGTGGGGGGGGGGGGGGGGAAGGTTTTTTTTGAGTTGGAGGAAGGACACTGCTTTCCAGGCAATCACCATAAATTTAATTCCAGTGGAGTAAGTGGCTACAAGAGTCTCATGCTCTTTATTCAGATCTACATGATGAGCTTTTTAGCAAATAAGCTTTTTACGGCCCATAGTAAATTGTACACAGCATTTATAACGCAGCTCTAATTGAAATCTCTGACCACTGGCATAGGACAGTGAAGTACTACTACTAAGATGGGAGAATACTTGTTGTATAAAATGCAGAAACAGGCCTACAAAAGAAAACCTTCAGCATCTGGGTTTAAGAAATGTGCCCAGAAATAACATTCCTGACTCTCTTACCAGCTGTTTGCATCATTGACACTTTCCCAAATGGTTTATCAAGTGTTCAACACATATTTGACAAGAGGCTTGTGAACCTTAATAAAATATTCTGTCTGCTAAAGAATAATATTTTATGCTGCCATTTAACACATTCCTGACTTTATATTGTACAAAGAAATGATGTTGCAAAATATCTCAAAAATGTATGTGAAAAGGTGATAATCCATTTTACCATTAATTTGCAAGTTGTCATGCTGTTGTTGTTATTGTACTGGAGATAATGTACTGTTAATTTCAGTACAACTCAATTTATTTATTTTTTTTTAGAAAGATATTTTCAAAATGGCAGACCTATCAGAAACAAGTAATAGAAAGAGTTCTCTGAAATATTTGCAAGAAGTCAAGAAGATTAAACAATCTAACACAGATGAAAAGGAAGATGTTAACACAGTTTTAAGGAAGCAAGAATGCATGTACACCACCAAAGTAAAGAGAAGGCAATGGCAACAGACTAATGTTGCTCCTTGCCATGAACATAAAGAGTTTAACATACAACTTCATTAACCCAAGACAGTATTTGTAAAGATGAGTTGATGATTTATACCATGCAATGTATGAAAGGAAATGCGTTCAAATCCAATGTAATAGCTGGATGCCGCCTGTGCCACTTCCTCTCATTTCCTTCTTTTATACCCCTCTAGTTTCTGTTTTCCATTGCCTAAGAGGACCACCTTCAGTACACTGGAGACTAATATAATTCACTCCCAAATCCACTTTCCCACAGGCCCTTACCAAAACATTGCCCCATATCTATTTAAGAGATGATAAGATTGTTTATTATTCCCCTACTTAAATTCAATTAATGAAGAAACTGGCTTCTTACCTCTACTTAAGACTTCCTCAGTCCCAGGTAAAGGGCTACTGAAAGCTTCATCTACTGTCTCTAGGGATGAGTATTGTGTTAGCTAGGTCAAAATTTTCATCTTCATATCAACATTGTGAATTATTACTGTCTGCACCCATAGTTACATCCTTATCTGATCTTTGTTACTATGTCTGGAAGAGATCCTCTGGGCTGAGTTTGTTTCCTTGTGTATTGCACAGTACCAGTCAGAAAGCTTAATAAATTATAAGTTATAATAAATATTGCTCTTCAGGGAAAGCTTTTCAGTGAAAACTTATTCACCCTCAGTTTTCACTTTCAATAGCTTATGCATTCTTCTTGCCCTAATTAAAATAAGTAACAATTTTTAAGCATGACTGAATAATTTAAACTTCTTAGTTTGTGATTTTCATGGAGATTCCTCACACTTGGTTGAAGACTTGCAAAAACTTCAGTGATTACATACAACACCTAGAAGAAAAATCTCCAATTACATCAGCCAGAGCAATAGACCCTGGCAATCTGAATTGCCCAGGGGACAGGATGACATGTTATGATTTGAAAAACCCAGTACTGAATCACCTGGAGAACTGCAACTTTAATGTTTTTTCTTGTTAAGCAAGGGAAGTAAGGGTGGAGTAAAGCCTAATGATGTCAAGAAGTTGATAGAAAATACCAGCAATGAAGTTAAATGTCTGGGTAACAGGATACAACAACAACAACAACAAAAAGTGTATGTGCAGAAATAGGCAAGCCTCAAACTGTTTTTAAAAAACGTAGTAAAGACAATTTTAGCACATGAGTTTTGGGAAGAACAGACTTCTCAAGAAACAACTTTTCAGTCCATTCAGGGACTTCCAGAGCTATTACTGCTCCTTGTCCCACATGCATGGACCATTTTTCACAACATCAGAAGTCACTTGAGAGCTCTCTTACTGCTTGTCACAAACACTTTGGAAGAACTCTTCAACATATCCTAGTCTTACTAGATCTTAAAATAACAACTGATTAGTATCTACTTTCCACATGTCTATTACTAATGTTGATAGGTAGATCTCCCCTGATCATACTATTTCATACTATTCAGAAAGTCACTATGTACAAAGGAATGGAGCTCTTTACTGAGTCAGACTACACAACAATCAAATTTTCTATAAAGCAGGTTTAAAGAAAGAAAATGCACTTGGTTTATTCTATGAAGGAAAAGGCTAAAATATTGCGTTAAAATGTGACACAAAGTTACATAATTATAGAATACTTATCAAGCTTGTGTGTGACAATACGCTTTTCTCTATTTGTCCAGCTTCTCGGAGGATTTAGGAGACTTTCCTAATTTCTTTCTTCTCCTCCAGGGATGCTTTATCCTGAAGTCTGTCTGCCTACTCTGCTTTTAAAATTGAAAATGCTTTTCATGTGTTTCTTAACAAGCCCAAAGCATTAGAAAACTTCTAACTTCTCTTTCCCCAACCTATCACTGCAAGAACAGCTCTTATTTTCCATGTCCAGTACATTTTATGGTTAGTGTATTCCTTTCCACCCAGCTGGATTTTCCTGTTCACAAAGCTGTCAAAGACTACAGTGAAACTTTGTGAAAAGTGTTCATTCCATTCAGCTCAGCACTTACAATTTGTGCTTAGCTTCACCCAGAAAAAGAAATACACATTTTTAACACAGATGCCAAACTTATACATTAAGCATATTTTCTGAGTCAAATTCTGTTAGTTTTCAGATATCCTGTCATCACCAGCAGGTATACATATCATGACCCCAGTTCAGAAATACCGTTCATGGCAGCCTTTTTAGTATACACGTGATGTCAAGATTACTTATAGTCTACCAAGACTCAAAAGTAAGCCCTCTTGTTATGATCAATTTTTATTATGAGCTCCATTGTTTCACTTAATCACAGTCCATGTAAATAATGTGCATAAAACAGAAACCATATTTTCACTCACTCTACCACTCCAATTCTTTTCCTTCCTTATCTAATTCCTTATTTCTGAAAAAAAAAAAAAAAAAAAAAAAAGCACTCACT